>BMAO01004707.1:0-65326 GCA_019973975.1 Trichonephila clavata
AAAGTATGGTTTATATTTTGATGACTGAAATTATATATCAGGAAAACTAACCTGTATTTCAATAATAACATCAAATGAAATTTAAAATATTGTTTAAAATAGAGAAAAAAACTTACTAATTTAAAACCCCGTCAATTAATACGTAATATCAAGCAAACCGTAATCAGTATTTTGTTAAAAAATAATTTATATCAGAAAACGTAGCCTGTGTATTTCAATGACATAAAAAATTGTTTATCGCGCGTTAGCTATCGGAATGTTTAAAATAGAGAAAAAAAACTTACTAATTCAAAACCCTGTCAATTAATAAGTTATACCAAGCAAACCGTAATCAGTATTTTGTTAAAAAATAATTCATATCAGAAAACCTAACCTGTGTATTTCAACAACTTAAAAAATTGTTTATCGCGCGTTAGCTATCGGAATGTTGCCAAAACTACAAAACAAAATTTGAGTGGTTGAAAGAATAATTTTTTAAAAAATGATTTATTCGAAAATTAATCCCAATTACGTATCAAAGAACAAAGAAATTGAAAAATATGACAACCAATAAACTTAGTATAGTAAAAATATGTAATAATTCGGAAAAAAATATGTTTAAAGCTTAAATTTTCGCATTCAGAGCGAGTCGTGACATCGTATGACGTCATAACATCAAAAAATCACTTAAAAGTTAAATTAAAAAAAATTTAGATTGCATTTCGAAATAAAAAGTACATAAGAACCTGACCGGAGTCAAATGCAAGGTTGTGTCAAAATTTCAGATAAATCCATGCAGAACTTTTTGAGTTATGGAAGCGTACACAAACCAACATAACATTTATATATATATATAGATATACATTTCAAAAATATACTAAAAATAGTTATATACCTAAGATAACTATCGTCATATATATATATATATATATATATATATATATATATATGAAAAGTTCATGCCAGACAAATTTTAGTTGTATAAATCAGGACACTAAAGTTCTTAAAAGAAAATTCAGTACTTTGCTATTTCTGTGGCACCAAGAAAAAAGTAAATTTAAAAAAGCATTACGAGTATATAATAAATTATCTAAAAAAATGTTTATATACCTGGATAAATGTTTTTATTCTCAAAGTTTATTTTTAAAAATTCGACTTAATATTTTTAAAAATGTATAGAATGACACATGCACAAAAAAGATTTTAAAGTATAAAAATTATTTCTAAAATTTTTAAAATAAATTATTTATTATTATCTTATTTTTATAATGAAATGTTTGGTGAAAAATTGATGACACATTATTAAATCTCATATTGTACAATTTATACAGAAAATTAGTCTTGAAATAAAATTTTATAAGCAAATATTTTTTAAAACATTTTTATTCATAGAGAATATTGAATTTTCATTATTTATTAATCTCTTTTTTGTACCGACTCGCTCTATTCACTCAATTCTTTGCGCAATATAAACTCTACAGAAAAACTTGTTGTGGAGGTTTAGTCTGTTCTGTACTACCTCGATGACTGTGACATTCACTTTTCTTATGTTCGGGGTCATAATGGAAATTTCAGTAATGATAGAGCGGGACCAGTTGGTCAAAGAGGTAACTTGCCAAGATATGAATCTTTCGATGTCTGTGCCATTGTCCCCCACTGTTTCCGCCTGGAACACGGAATTTTTACCTCACCTAAAGCTTTGGGAACTAAAGTTTTTTCCGACCATTTATCAGCGACTAAAATGTAAGAAATTTGTTACTGTGATTTTAAGTTATTCCAGATTCTAAAAGGACATGGAAATTTTAAGAGCTATTTGTCTAGATTTGATTTAATTAATAGTGATATTTGTTTTTGTGTTCTGGATGCTGAACCTGTGTGCGGAACATGCCTTGTTGTATTGTAATCTATATTTTTGTAAAAGGGAAAATTTAAAAAAGGAGTTGAGAAATGCTTAGGTATTTCCTGGTCACCTCCTTTTATCTTTGTTGGTCGATTGTACCGAAAGCTTTAATGTGTCCTAAGAAAATTTGTTTACTGTGTAGATTTTTAAGGTTTTATAGGTACCTCCCTTACTTTATATTTGTGTATTTCCTCCATTCCTTTTATTTTGTATTTGTCTTTTAAATGTTTTTTTTTAAATTTTGTTTTAAATTTTATAATGATGTTATCACTAATGTCTGTAAGACTCATGTTATGCAATGTGGAGCATGAGGAGTTTTGCAAATAAATTTATTTAAAAAAACTGTTAATTTTGTATTTTAAACACTAATGACATAACAAATAATCTTTAAACAAAAATTAACAGTTATTTCAAATTTGTTATGACTGTTAATAAAATCCCTCCCTTTTTTTTGAACGCGAAGAATTCAGATGGATTTGAAAAGCAATCCATTTAACAAACTTTTTTTTTTAACAAGTCATTAGGAAACGATAGCACAGTTTTTTATATGCCAGACCGGATGTGCAGTTGAAATATGATATATTTTTTATTTGCTTCAAGTCTGTGGAACTAATAGCGGAAAAATGTAATTAATTAAGCGCAGGTCAAGCGAAAAGCCTCAACTGGAATTAGAACACCAGTCTCAATTACACAGCCACATATTTTAATGTTTTTCGGCATCTATCTATAGGCATGAAGTGAGTGGTTAAAATATGAATGGATTGTTAGTAAAAAGAAAACTGTGAAAATTAGTACAATTTATGTCACAAGATTTTGGATATACAGTAATATAGGGGTGGCCAACCCGCAGCACGCGTGTCACAGTGTGGCACGGCAGAGTTTTAGGAGTGGCACGCGAAGACTTATGAAAGATTAAAAAATTTAAAAAGATAATAATAAATACACTAATTTTTGTTACTGTTTTATTGAAAGGTGGTGGTTTTAGACAAAATTAAACATCAAAATGTATTTTAAATACACTTAACTAAATAGCAATAGAAAATTATAATATAGGCAACACTCCTTCATTGTTTTGTGCGTTGATTTTCCGAAGGAGGTGCATTCGATTCTGGAATTTGAGGGAGTGTGTTTTAAAGTATCTGGAAGAAAACAACGAACTGCATAGTGAGAGTGCTTGCTTCTCAAGAATGAAGATAGACTTTGAGATGAAGGTTTTCTTGCCAATCTCACAAGACATTTAAATAATTTAAATTTAAGATTGCAAGGAAAAGATTGTTCTTTTCCAATCCCGATTGATCTTGTATCTTCTTTTGTGAACCCACTTTGGCTTCTTTTGTTTCGATTTTGGAGAGAAAAAAAAGAGAACTGATGGACACCTAGAACAATTCGATTCTGTTTGCATCTTCTAGAACATATCCTAATCTAGATGACTCAGTAAAAAATCTACCTAAGAAATAAAAAACCACACTAAGAAAATACTGACTGCTTAATAATTATTTAGAATTAAGTTTTTCTGGTTACTCATTTTTTATTTTATACCTAACCTTGTGACGGATCTATACGCGACTCTACTAATTCCTTGGGGATTCTTGTAAGGAAAAATATTAATATCAACCAACTTTCGCCGAATAAGCAAGCGTGATTATGCAAATGAAATATATCATATAAATTCTGTATTCGTGAGTTTGAAGAGTGGGTAAAGAGTTCTCAAGTGAGTTAGTTTGTTAGTTGAAGAGTGAAGGATCGTGGAATCATTAAGAGCATTGGAGTTTATCCATGAAAGCAATTACCGAGAGTGGATCGATCGACAGTGATTAAATCCAGATAAGGATCTCCTGCAAAGATTCAAGTGTAGGATCAACTTCATAAAAGTACAGGTATCGTGATTCTTGTTTAATTAGAAATTTGCTCATTAGTGTGCGACGTAGTTTATATTGAGCGTATTTAAGCTATCTTAGACTCAGTTGAGGGTTCGTAGTAGTATCCCCGTGTTATAGAATCTCACCTCCGTTCTCTACTATCTAATCAGTTATCTTAAATAGATTGTTATTGGGTCTGATTGATATTTTGGTGTCAATAAATTAATTAATGGGAAACATGTCTAGTGATTATTCAGTTTCTCCCACACACCTAGCCTGATCTGCGGGTAGACAAGGGGTTTCAGATGGAAGCAGGAACCGTCCGGCATTACAACCTAATTGATTGAAAATGAAAAGAGAATTTTAACAATAAAACACTTAAGTTCGTACTTTTGTCTTATTTATTATATTATTTTTAAATTTCCACTATTAGACGTATAAAATATGTGCTATTTGCTTAAAAATTTCGTAATAAGCCAATAAGTAACATTTTATCACCTTTTCATATTCTTTTGTTTGTTGGAAAAGTTTAAAGCGGAACGCATAACTTTTTTATTATCAGATAGTGGCGCTCTTCCTAAAAACGTTGGCCACAACCCTGCTTTAATACCTCAAACTTACGCGGTTATCACTCATTCCCCCCTATCGCGTAAGTTGGGGTATGGTTTTGCATGTAAATGCATATAATTATTTTTATTTGGGACCTGAGACAAAGGAAAAAAATGGCCAGTAAAATCTGAGGTAAAACAAATACAAAATCGCAAACCGAAGTTGTTTTGAAGTAGAAGGTTTCATAAAACTTGACAAAGTAGTCTGTCGGCTCAAAGATTTTTTTTTCTCCCGCAAAATTTTCTTGTAGCATGCTAACAATTTTTTATTCCACATTTCGTTGGAAAAAAAAAAGCTGATCATTAGAGTCTATATTTTCTAAAATTTGTAGCCCTTTTTCAATTAAACTGAGGCCTTCTGTCAAATTTCCAATCGTCTTTCGTTCTTCTGATTGAACTGGGTCGAAAGATTCAAGTTCTTTAATGCCTTGCTCTTGTTCATGTATTTCTATGAGCTCATCCATTGTCAGCAGCTGTTAGTGGAAATCCAACAGTTCTTGAACGAAAACACTATTCACTTCTAAATTTGCCTGGCAAGATCAAGATCTTCTTCAATCACATTACCAATTTTAACAATTTTTTCCCCTCAAACAAGAGACGAATCGACGAGATTTGAAAATCGCGTAACTCTAGGTTCGCGTAAGTTGGAATAGCGTGTGTCATATATTTTGACAGTTTGTACAAAAAATGTCTCAGTTACTAAATACGTAATAATGATTAGGTATGGGACACTTGGATCACAAGTTAATAATATTAATGAATAAGTTATATTAAAATTATAATAAAGTCTTTTTTATAACAAGATAATTTCTTAATTGTCTTTATATAAAGTACCTATAACATGTCGATTCATTTTAAACATTATTTTGAGAGATATATTCTTTTAATGTGTGTAGAACAGGGTTCCACGAAAACACCTTATAGGTCTAAGGGTTCCATGAGTCGAAAAAGTTTGAATACCACTGCTATATATGTAGCAAACGGATGTTATGATGTCACCAATTTATATAAGAATTGGGACACTTTTCTGTCAGAAAATGCATCTTGAATTCGGATTAGGCTCTGATTTAAATCTGAAGTAATGCTGATGTTTCAAAGTGGCCGCCATAGCCAAGTGGTCAAGGTGTCACTCATGGCTAGCGTGTCATGAGTTCGAGCTCAGTACCATTGAAGACCCGATGTGTAGGGGAGCGATGCATGTTAAATCTGTCGAGAACTCAAACGTCCTCTCGTTGGTATGGTGTAATAGTTAGGAGAGAGGGTTGCCAGCTCAGGTGCTGTTCGCATCACTTGACCATGGTTCAAAATTACGAGGTCCGTCACCAAAAGCCCTCGTGTAGCTGAACAGTGCGACGTTAATATTCACTCACTCACGCTGATGTTTCAAGAAGATTTTAAACGTCTAAAAATATTCCAAATTATCATAATTTTTCTAACAAAAATGTCTGAAATAAACTTTTAAAAATAAAAAAAAACATTATATGTAAAAAAAATCTTGGCGGTTACATAGTTATGAAAAAAATATTCTATTTGGTTCAATTTTACCATAGAATTATACATAAAAATTGACAATTCTTCCGATGCATCAATCGAATGATGGTAAGGTATCAAACAAAATCAGAGTCCTGACAGTAACAAAAACACACAATAGCATTGAAGTTCACAAAAAAGAAAAACAAAAAAAGCATATTTCGCCCAACAAGTCTCAATAGATGTAGTCTGTATTAAATATCTGTATTGTTTTGTGTGTTGTTGCCAAGTCACTCAGATAACTTGTCTCCACAGGTATTCCTCATTCCGATCAAATCGTGCAGGATTACAAATTTTATCACTTCTCCACTTCTATTTTTGAATCGGAAATAAACCGGACATTATGACCGATGTCCATGGTCAGCTTAAGTCCAGACGAATAAAAAATAAAGAAACGCATCCCCATAAAAGTACTTGTTAATCATTGTTCTGACAGCTCACTTGACTAAAAATAACTCTGGGCTCCGTGACCGTAACTGAAAACCACGGAGGTCACCAAACAATCCATTCTTGGGCGGTGTGGACGTTCGGAGACACATGTTATCAACTCCCCCTAAACACGTTCCGGAATCACACAAAAGCTTTTAACGCGCCGTTGACCATGGATTACACTGATGACACACAGCGTTGATTCCTTCTTGACATAGAAAATTTGAATTATCTTTTCTTTTTTTTTATTGCCAGTTCGATGTCGCTATTGTGTATTGAATTTTTGAAGTAATTTTCCGTGTTTGGATGTTGTTGTTTAACTCTTCAGTGTCTTTTTTTGAATTTTAAGTTAAAGAATATTTTCAATGTAAATAGAAATTTGAATATTTTTTTAAAAATAAATTGTTAACTTAATTATAGTACACACTGAAATCAACAAACATGTTTTAAAGTTGAAATTCGAACAAAAAATGTCTTTCTTTTTAAAAAACAAAACTGTGTTGATGCTCTTACTTGCAGAAATAATTCATAAAGTGTTCACAATTTTAAAAATCTGTAACTTTAATAAAATAATTTTTGATACAACACTTAGGAATTAGGAATTTATAAGATAATGGACCCTATAGTTAATTTTTTTTAAGTTTAATTTTTTTTCCGTTTTACTAAATTAATGTTAATATTATGTACTGAGAGTTTTTGAGTTAGGTTTGTTTTTCAGTGCCGAAATTTTTATTTCCAAAATAAGAAAAGTTCTTATAAGAACAGAAAAATTATATAAACAAAAGGATTTTAGAATTCTTTGTAATTTGAAAAACCGCTGTAGCCGAATAGACATGAACTAACTCACTGTGGATCCTTTCTGTTTAGTCGCAGATTTGAGTTCTGGTCCCCCTAAAAACCCGCTGTGTAGAGGGTATAATGTATGTTGAATCTGTATAAGCTCTAAGTTCTCCCGGGGAGTGATGAGGAAGTTTGGTGAATGGTGTGCAAGTTCAGGTGTCCGTCGTCTTTACTTGACTGACCAAATTACGAGATCCTTCACCAATGCTCATCGTGTTACTTAGTAATGCGGGGTTAATAAATAATGAATTAATCTTGATATGTAAAATTACATAAAACATCAGAACAAAAAATAAATAAATAAATAGAAATATTGTTGATACTCATTTATAGTTTCAATTATAGAATGTTTCAATGTACACCAGCTGTCTCCAACCGATGATCCACTGAAAAATTTGAAAGTTATATGCATTTTCGTAAGGATTCAGTTAAAAAAATATGATGAATAACAAATGAGTAACTTTGTTACCTTTAATGGGTGCATTTCACATTAATAAAACAAGTTTTCTGATTATTATTCTATAAATAGGTTAATATTTTTTCTCCTTCTTAACTCATATTAGTGATCCCCCTAATATAAAATTATACATTTAGTATTCCATGAAGTTCTACAGGCTTGCGATCGCTTATTTAGAATGTTATATTTAAAAATGTTCGTACAAAAAATATTCTAAAACTCTCCTTATTATGCTGATTAGCATTCAACAGGGTGTTGCAGAATTCGGCAGACACATTAAAAGGGGTCATAGTAAGCAGCATGGGGATGACAAATCACTAGAGAACAAGGGGTCGAAAACCACAATTAGTCGGTGAAAATTGGGATAACAGTAGCCATCGAGAGAACAATGAGCAAGACGAGGGGAATAGCCAAGCAAATGTGGGGATTTGGAGCGCCGTGGTAGGGGTTGAAGAAACCTGCGCGTATGCAAATTTCTCAATTAATTCGAAGTTTATGCAAGGAGTACCGGTCACTGCCTAACAGAAATTACGGTTCACACATGATAGTGCATCGGCCCATTTTTCAATTGCGGTGCGAAACCACCACCATGCTACCTATCCCTTAGAGGTGAATTCGACGCGGTGGCCTGTTTGGCCTCCATGCTCCCCGGACCTCAATCCCTTAGATTTTTTCCTCTGGGATCACCTGAAATCGCTTTTGTATGAGACGCCGGTGGCTACAATGAAGGATCTCACGGTAGGGATCGTCGTCGCTTCAGCTGATATAACCAGCACATCGGATTTATTTGAACGCGTCCGACAATCCTCTTGTGGCCGCGGTAGCCTAGTGGTCAAGGTAATGGACTCGTAGCCGGCGTGTCATGATTAGAGACCAGTACCGTTGATTATATGCCCTGTAGGGGAGCGATGGACGTTAAATTTGTCGATAGCTAAAACGTCCCCCTTTGGTATAGTAGTTAGGAGAGAGGTTGCCTGCTCAGGTGTTGTCTTCGTCACTTGACCATGGCTCAAAATTACGAAGGCCATCTTTAAAAGCCCTCGAGTAGAGCTGAACAGGGCAAAGTCAATATTCACTCATTCACCCGACAATTCTTCGTATGTCGGCGCCGGCTGTGCTATGACTTACGCGGCCGCACTTCAAACAATTCCTGGGACAATCACTTGTTTTTTTAACGTTGAACTGTGATGCATTGTCCACATTGTAAACGTGCTTTGTGTCTAATAAATGTATTTTGAACTTCTTATTGCCCGTTTTCATTCCACTGGGCATCACACCCTTCATAACTGTTTTCGCAAATTACTCCGACTAAACTGATTTGTAACCACATGTTCTACAGTGATTTGTCATCCCCATTTTACCTACGATTACCTCCTTTGAGTTTGTCGGTCGAATTTGGAAACACCCGGTATAAATTGTGGCATAGACGAACACTTTAAATTTTTTTATCTGAAACTTCAAATTTGAATTTTTTTAATCTTTTATTTCATATTAAGAAAAACAATTGTGTAACTTTAAAACAATTGTAACTTTAGAGAGAGAATAGAATAAAGAAAAAATTAAAAAGATAAATATTTTTCTTTTAAAATACGAATAATGTAATTTTGTGCAATTTAAATGCGCAATGAAACAAAATTTGTAGTTAATATTTGTCGGTTTATTTGGTATTTTTTCCAGTGTTAACTCTCTTTAAGACATTCATGCAAAATAATGGTTCCGTGCTCAAAAACTCATCATTACACATAGTGTGTTTTTTATTTTTGTCATCAGAAGTATTTAAGGATATCTTAAGTAGTCAACATCATCGTCTCCTCCATGCATCTTTCCTATCCTGAAGGACCTTAATAAATGTAAAAGTAATGTTTTACATTAGTTTTATTTTTTATTTTTTGAGAGAACTAATGCTCATACTGAAAGCCCACACTAAAATAAGTTTGTATAATTATTGAATCTTTATCATAATCACGCCTTTTCTATATTTAACTTAACTCAGTGGCGCAACAGCCCATGAAGGCCAAGGCCTACTGTGCCTAACTCGGTATACGTGACCATTGGGCGCTTAGGTGCATGAAAGATGTCCCGATCAGGTGGTCAGTCTGAAGTAAAACCTCCAGTGCCCCAGTGTTAAGTTCCAAAGCAAGCTTGGTACTCTTTATCGACCCACTGAAAGGATGAAAGGCTTAGTCAACCTTGTTCAGACCAGAGTTTGAACTGCACTAACCACTCAGCTACTGGGGTTCTCTCTATATTTAAATACTTTAAACACTGATAATATCATTGTATATTTATCCAATTCCTTTTATTGTTTCGTCACTTTTATAAACTTTATGACGACAAAAATATTTTGTAAAATATTTGCAGGTATGATTGTTTATTATTTTTAAATATTAATAATATTTTTTGTAGATTATAACTAGTCTTGCATTAAACAAACTTTTTTAGGCATCTAAAACTATTTTTCATTTTCCATCGAAAGCAAATAACGGAAATAAATAATAGTTCCATAATATGTGAATAAAAATTCTTCTGTTTTTCCGCAATGAAAAAAAATATTTAAATGCTTCACGATTTTACAGAATTTTAATTATTGATTCTCATCTAAACTGGGATCATCTTGTTTGCTTTTTGAAGGTCAAAACAAATTATCTAGATCATCATTTATTTTCTTCAATTCCTTCGACTTTCTTCAAAAATTGAAAGTAAACTTTAAGCTCTTTTTAAAACCGATTATATACTAATTCGAATCATAATTCATCATCGTATTCGTCATAAATTTATTATGATTCATTGGCTTTTGTTTTTATTGACATCTAGACCTCACCTCATTTAGAATATTTTTTAAATTGAAATATTTTTTTTAAGCCAATTTAATAGGCACCTTTCTTACACTTCAAAATTTGAAAAAAACTCCCAACAAATTTAAGTTTGAAAATTTTCAAAATTTTGACTTTTTTAAAATTTTTTTTATTTCCGAAATTTTAAGAACATTTTATATACTGATGTTTTATAAATATTTAAAAAATAAATATTCTGTCTTATTTTTATAAATGTGTTCAGCATTTTGGGAGAGAAGGGCCAAGATAATCTTCCATCAAGTATTGAAATATGCTCAATGGATCCTATATGGTTATATTAACTAATTCATTTGCTCATCTAAATAAAAACAAGTAATATAAAAAAAAATGTAAGCCAATTCCTACTTTGAATGGATGAAACGAAAGTATTTTATTAACGATGGAAAATTTGAACAAGATATATATATATATAGGGAGAGAATGAACTAATAGTAGGAATTGAAAAAAGGAGCATGATTTGTCTGCATTGTTGCAACAATGCACACCCGGTTCGGCTAGTTTGGATGAAAAACCAGTTTTCGACGCCAACATTTGTCATTGTTTTAACAGTTACATTGTTACAAAAATGGAGACAAATCTAAGTTGTCGCCGAAAACCGGTAATTAATTTAATTAATTAACCGGTAATTAATGAATTAATATTTGAAAAGAACTGTATTATCAAGGGTCATCCACTACAAGTTTAAAAAAGTTTATTTGAACTTGAATGGATGCATAGAAAGTATTTTATTAACGATTGAAAATTTGAACAATATAAATATATATAGAGAGAGTGTGAGCTAACAGTAGAATTGAAAAAGTTTAAATAATTAAGTAATAAGAAACCATAGCTGAGAGAGATTGTGTTCAACTTTTCATGATGTGAAAGTTGAGTGGTGTACCAATTTTGATGTAATCTTTATTAGTTTACCACAGCAAGAAATTCTGAAGTCTCAGTCGCTAATAGAGATATTTTATTTGTTAATTAATTCCAATAAACCAATTGGGGATAATCTTAAAATTTCATTTAGGTAGAGCGAAATATATTCAGTTTCAACGGTGAGATATTTCTTTCTGAATAAGGATATTACTGTTTCTGCATAGGTTATAAAAATTAATAATATAAGGAACATATATTATTCAGTGAATGTATAATTTGTTTTAATATACAGGATTAATATATGAAATAATATATGATAGAAGAACAGTTATTAGAACCTGTTACAAAACCTTTTAAAAATTTAGTATGGGAATTAATTAATGTACATTATGCCTTTCAAAATAGTAATTTGAATATCGAGTTTGTAAGATTTAATGGCATTGCTGAGGAGAATTAATTAAAATGGTATCATATAAAAATATACAACTTTGATTCAGATATTTTTCACGAAAATTAATTTTGTAACTACCTATATTTAATGATGTTTATTTGTAAAGTTCGCTTCTCCAACATCCGTGTTATTTCCTTTAAAATGATTTCACTTCAATCTATCGATGATTTTACTTTTTCTGTCGAGCCACGTTCATTTCTCGAATTTGGTTTATGTTAATATTTAAAACCTAAAGCGTACAGTATTTTCTAATTTTAATAAATAACATACTTGGATGCCGCTGTAAGAGGAGATAGGATGAGCTCAGTTCATGCTCTTAGTAACACGTACATTTTTGTACATTTCTTCTGCATTTTCGTACTGTTGCAATAAGGCCGAGCGGTCGCGGTCATTATCTCGTGGCCAGCGTGTCGAGAGTTTGAGTTCTGATACCACCAAAGACCCGCTGTGTAGAGGGTGTAACGATTCCCGTCACACAGCTGTAAATTGGCTTCTTAAGTTATATGATTACCACGGGCAATGAACATCTCTGCACCTTAAAATACTGCGTGGTCTAGTCTTGGACATCACCCCGGCAACCTTTGACACCAAGAGGAACCCCCTACTCCGCCCACGAACCGGATGTAACTCGAGGATAAAGGTGCCGACCGCTACCATTTAAAAAAGACCCTAGAGAGAGCAGGAGGAGACGACTAGACATGATCTCCTCCCTCACAAACCGACCGAATTTGGATTCTAAGAACATAAACAATATTTTAAATACCTTCAATGTATAAACTGTAATTAATAGCCACGACGTAAATAAACTAAATATTTAAATTAATAGATATCACGCTACCTTAATTTATCTCAAACGTCACAAGGAGCTGATGCATGCTAAATCTGAGTGGCTCAAAATCCTCAAGTTGGCGAAATGAGCAAGTTTGGAGGGGGGGGGGTCAGCTCGGGTGATGTCTTTGTCACTTGACGAAGGTTCAAAATTACGCTTTCCAATAATCCTCGTGTTGTTTTAGAGAGCGAGGTGACTAAAAAATCAAATGAAGTAAATCACTGCACTCTAAACCAGTCATCATGATAACACACTCGTGGTGGAAAATTTTCGAATACCGCACCATTTGTAGTTAAACCATGAAATAGTATAATCTGTTGATTTTGAATACTAATGAGAATTTGTAGACATTGAACACTTATTGAAGCCCTAGGACCCTATCTAAAAGTAGGGCTCCACTTGTAACAGTATAATGAATACGTTGTCAAATACTCGTACAAATGTAAACCCGTAACAAAAAAAATAAATTTAAAAAAAGGAGCGAAACTTACAATCTCATAAACCTAGGCACAAACCGACTCGGCTGACTGCTACCTTTCTATTAAATGAGTTATGATGGTGTTTGGTGCTATAGCTAGGCCTAGATACGGACGATTGTTACAACCCATTAGTGGAATCTTGTCAATTTTACCAGTAGGCGTATAGTGAAGGGACGATGTATATGGTCCCTTATACTTGGCAATTTTTACTTCGACCAATATTTACAGGAAATGGTTAAATTCCTCAGAAAAGGAATATTTTAGAATAGCAGGGTCACATTATGCCCTTAAAAGATTTTCTTGTATCACTGCGCGAGCGTCTTCACCCAATTGAGCTTGAATGCCCCATAGAGAAGAGTCTCACGGTGAGACTTTGGTGTGACGTGGCCCACTTTAAAAGGCGGTGCACGAAAGAATCAACACGCAGAATCTGTAGAAACATTTATTTACATAAATATGTAAAAATACAAATTTAACCACAGCTCTCGCCTCCTCCTCCTCCTTTGTTGTTGTCTGTTTGCAAAATTATTATCTCAATAAATTATATTAACTTAATTACCCATGATGAGGAGTCAATCTTTATTTATAAAAAAAACCTGGGATTTAATTAATTAATAATCAATGACTCTGTATCAATAGTTCGAAATTCAGTTTTTTCGGAGAATATGTCCTGGGTTTTGGACATTGACGGTTAAAATTATTCAAGTAACACATTATTTTAAGACTGAGTTGAAAATAAGATCAAGCCCTCTTGAAACCGAGGCTCCTGCTCCAAGCCCAGTTGGCCCATCGCTTAGGACGTCCCTGCTTGTAAATGTTGAGATTGATTAATAATTTTCACTACGAAGCCCCACGAGGATTGCTGAAAGATTATTGGTAACAGACCTTATAATTCTGAATCGCGTTACTTGAAGGAGGATAACAACCTAACTAGCCCCTCAATCTCCTCAAAGTTTCCGTACTTCGCCTAGGTAAGAATCAACTGATTTATCATACATCAGCCTCACTACGGCGGGTCGAATAGATACTGAGATTCAATAAGTATAAGTTTTTGAAAATAATTTTCGACACAAACGCCAATATAGCAAATGATAACGAAAAAATAGAACTTAATGTGAATAAAATGTTAAATAATAAGGAATCCTTTGTTGGAAAACATACAAGCTTATATTTTGTATAAGTAAGTCGTCACAGAAAAATGATGCAGTTCACAAATGAGTTAATGATAACAGCAGATAAATAAAATCTTCAATGTCAAAGCAACTAGTAAGGAGGAGATTCGGACACGAATTAAGGTGTGTTGATGAAGTCTATTAAGATAGCTGAAGGCAATTGGTCGAAGATCCATTACAGAATACAGTGATGTTTGGAGGCGTCCGTAAAAGACCTTGATTCATCTTGAGATATCAAGAAGAATGATAGATGTCGATGAATATAAAGCAGGAGAATGATGAATGTGTTTTTCTTACTCAAACATTTAATAATGTTTTCCATACGTTTAGCTTTCAAATTACAAAATAAATTTTGCTAAAATTGTTGTTGAATCTCACTTGAATGCAAAGTACTTGTTTTTTCTGGTATAAATACTTTTTAGAAGAAATGTCCAAGCAAAAAAAAGAGAGCAAGAGAGTATATTTTATGAAAACGAAAAACAAGTAATAAAATTCCTTTGTGTTATTGTACAGCTGGGACTCTTAAGATTGTTATTTAACTTCTACTATGTATGACTTGAATTTAATGGACTAAATTCCTGTGACGTCATAATCACATGATAATTTTAAACCACGTGTTTTTAGCCAATCAAGTTCAAAAACACATGTGACGTCATAGTCACGATAAATGCAATTATCTATTTTCAGCAAATCAGTTCATGCACTTCGTTGTTGCCAAATTACGCTTTTTAGAGAAACTTTTTTTTAAAAAAAATAATGTTTGTCACTTTATTTAAAAGTACATGTATAAAACAAGACTTTTTTCTTTAATTTTAAAATCTTTTTGCAGAAATTTCTTTTTATAACTCTTGAGCATCTTTACCCAATTATGCAATTTGAAATTTTACCTAAGTTTTACAAATAGAATAAAAAGTACGAGCTAGTTCATTGTCCGTTTTGAATTCAATGTAGAACACGTGTTTATATTATGTGACCGTCATGAATTTTAGTCCATTGTAATAAAATTAAATTACAGCTTGTGTGCCAACATTTTTAATGTTGTTGTTGTCGTGTCCTTCCCGAAGGGAAGAAATGAAAGTTGCCAGAGCCTATGAGACTGGTTGGACTTCTTAACGATAGATAGTGACACCACCCATCTCCCCCTCCATAATTTAGGCATGGAACTGGAGGGGAGGGAAATATTCTCCACCCCCTGCACTCGTGGTTCCTGCTGCGACCACCCACAAGTCTTTCGGACCCACTGATTTAACGAGCACGTTCTTCGTGATTACTGGAGGGTATTTGGCGGCATCGAACTCAGAACATTTTTAATTGTTCAATTTATTACCTTGGTCATGAAAATAAATCTAAAAATGTATAATATTTATGCTATGCTATTGCAATTTTCCCTTAAATTTCTGTAACCCAAATATAGTACACTTCTTTTAGGTAATAGAAATGGTGATTAACAGTTCCAAGGTGGCCCTAGTAGATATGTGGTTAAAATCGTGAATTCAAAATTGATTTTGTTAAAGGCAGTTCATAAATTCATATACTGATTCCATTGAACACAATTTTATCTCGGGTAGTCATGGTCGGCGAACTCGTGGCTTGCGTTGTAAAGTCGTGGGTTTGAGTCTTAGTGACACTGTGAAGACACACCGTGTAGAAGGGTCAATGCACTTTAAATCTGTCAAGAATCAAAGTCCTCCTACTGGTGTTGTAAGTGATGACCCGGGTGATCCCTTAGTGTGAGAGAATCGGAAGGAAGATTAGCCATAGTCAAAACCAATTTTGTTTATTAACAATTCTCCACGAAGACACAATTTCAACAATTCAAACTGAAAAATGCACCAAATTCTAAATATGTGAAGCAATTGTGGGATACACGAGATACTAGGAGAATTAATAAATTAGATCCCTTACGCTTAGTCAATAGGCCTTCTAATTCAGTTTGATCTAATCCAAATTTAACGCTTAATTGAGCAAATCGACAATTTCAATATTAAACAATTAAATAACAAAGTTCTCTCGCCTAGCTTCAACGCAAAGTAACCACTGCTATCCGTTAGTAGTATTACCTCTTCTCTACTTTAACTCGCAAGTTTAATCTTTAAATACACTACTTAATTTGCATATATCGCGTCTTCTTAGGGAGGAAGTTTTTCAAATGAAAAATATTCTAAAGACCCATATTTCCCCCCAAGAGGACTGTTAGTAAGATTAATACGAGTAGACCCGTTACCAGTGGCGTAACGTACACCCCCACATCTTGGGGGGGGCAGGGTTCTAGGGGGCCCCAAACCTGACTGCTGTCAATTACCTACCCTTTGTAAAATCCAATTTGGGAGCCCAAAAACTGGCTTTGCAGGGGGGGGGGGCAAATGTTCTCCGTTACGCCACTGACCATCACAGCGTGATGTGGAAGTTAGAAGAGGGGGGCCAGATCGAGTGTCATTCTCGTCAGTTGACCGTGATTCAAAGTTACGAGATCTCTAGCCAATAGAAATCGTATTACTTCAGAGTAGGAGGTAAATTAAATTTAAACCCATTTTTCAGTGAAAGTTCAGTGCATATCTTTAAATGCATAAAAAGAGATAATTTTATTACTAGCTTATATTAATTGCTTAGATTATCTAATTATTATCATTTTTTAAAAAATTAATACATAAATGCTTAAAACTGAACAATATAAACTTAAAAAGAGTGTTTGCTATTAAAAGGATATCCGAAAAAAAGTTCTATCTATAAGAACAGGAGTTTCTGATAACTTATATCAGCTCTATTTATATCCAGGAGTCACCAAATATTTCCATCTCTCTACTTTCAGACACATTCAGATTTCATATATACAGCAGAACTTATATTATGTACCCTAATTTTTTGAAGCACAAAAATCTCTATTAGATTTTAAATTTTAGAATCAAAATAAATTTGTAATGTTGCATAAAGGTTTACCCGGAATAACAGTTTTTTTAAAACTGAAATCTAATGAGTTTCTTGCAGAATTTAATTATACTTTTATCTCACAATCATGTATTAATCTGTATCTAAAATTTTAATAGATATAATTTAAGGTATCCGACTACTTGCGATAACTTAAAAAAAAAAAATGGAGGTATGGGATTTTTTGTTGTTGTTGTTTTTAGATTTTAGTACATTTTAAGAAAAAAATATGCTAAAATTAAGAAGAGAAAAAACAATTTTTATTAATAAAATGGGTAAAAGTGTACAAAAAATAACATAAACGCGGCCCATTCTGTATAAAAAGTTTATAAACAAATTTTCAATTTTTCAGTTTTGATGGTTTGCTATCTTATTCATTTTTGAAATGACCTTCAGATAAGAGATATTTTGATTTTTACAAAATCTGGAACACTTTATCTTAGTTAATTTATGTGAAATTGCCTTTTTTTAAAAAAAAAACAGTGTGATTGTATTAACATAAGGGACTGTAAATTTGGTAATAAAATATTGATTGATGAATCTGAAAATTAAAACACTTCTGCTATTGTACATAACATATACACAAAAATTCAGTTTATCATTTTCAAAACTTTTTGAGCAATAGCAAGCCCCGTTTGAGAATTTAAAAAAAAAAAAAATCTTGCTTACAGTAATAGCCTCTGCTTTTGCTAAAACACTTGTAGTTTTTGTTCTAGTGAACGGAAAATAATAAACTTGGTATTTTTGTAAAGCCAATACGATGGCCTATAAAATAAAATCATAAAAAGCTTTGTGAATTTTTGGCAAAATTCACAATTTTAGGGTAATTGGATACTTTAAACTTAATGCCCAACAATTATTATTTTTTACCATTCTCTCTCGAAATAAACCCTTTGAATTATCAAAGGGATTTTCTTGTTTATTCAAGAAAAAAAAATGAACTCGAATTGGTTATAAATATGTAATATTTCAAAAGAGATTGGTTGTTAAATTGGAACTTTGGAATTCCCTTATCCTAATGCTACTCAGGTCAGTGCGTACGCAGGGGGTGGGGGGCGGCGTTTCAGGGTTAAAACCCCTCCCATACACCAAGAGATTTTTTAATGTTTAGTATAAAGATTGTGTCTTGGAGTTTTTTCAACCACGTGTTTCTTAAAATGTAAACTCTACCCTGTGTATGACACTGGTTCAAATGGTAATCTAAAAGTATTTTTAGCAATTTTTTATTTAAAGATAAAAGGAAAATTTTTAATAGTTCTTAAATTGCATAATATCTAATCTATTAATCATTACTTTGAATCTATATGAAAAAAATTATAACATCCAAATATAGTTTGAATTTTTTGATCTTTCATTTTACATCAGCTACATACAGTTCCTTTAAATTTTGCCCTTTATAGTTTACTTTCAAAACGCAGGATTTCTTCACCAAATGATAGTTATTGTTGAAAATATATTATTTATTTTATTTTTAATTGCATATTACAAACTTTAAATTACAGAGGGCAACGCTAGTAATAGAATTGTATTACTATTTTTTAATTACTGTTTAGTATTCTGCGAATGGTAACACGAGTTTTTTCTGTTTGATTATTTATGTTTAGAATAAATGCTAGAATAAAGTTCTTTTTTTTTATCGGTGATCCGAAAAGATTCATCTTTTATTTCAAATTTCTAGCCACCATAGCACGAGTTTAAATTAAAACTCCTTCGATTTAGAAGTGTGGAAAAAGTGATTTGCGTGTGTGTGGTGTACTTATAATATTTTTGAAAACAAAGAAAATATTAGTTTAGATTTTCTTTTGGAAGCTTTAACAGTTTTCATAAGAAATCAGTTTCTTGGTGATATTTCAGAAACCAAGTTTCTATAATCTTAATATTAATTAGATATTTCTCAAGAAAATAGTTTTCATATTTTAAAACCAGGAACACAAAGAAAGATTTCACTAGCTATCAAATGAACTCATATTGATTTCGAACTTTAAAAAAAAATGGCAGTTATAGAAATTGCCGATAGAAGTGAAAACTTAGAACTTTTAGTATTAAAATTTGAAATTTCATAATGTTTGAATTAAAATTATCAACATCAATCTGGATTTCACATCTATTGACACTCCGAGCAACAACTAAATGCATAATATGGTTTTTTATTATTCAAATATATTACGGATTGTACAAGATCATGACAAAATATAAATACAATTCAATTCAAATAACAATTAATATACAATCATATTATTTATGGATAGTATTTGTATTTACTTAAATTTCAATGTACTTGATTTTTAACATTATTTTAATTGTTTGCATCATTTTCATCATTAATTTCAACAATATACTTAGACTTTTTGTACTTTCAATTATTTCATTTTGTTCTAAAAAAGATACAGGATACAGTAGGCTTATGGTTACTAAAGTAAGAAAGGAAAATTTTTGATTCAAATTTATCTGAGTATCGCCTATAAACCGCATCGATCGTCGTTTTATGCTTTGTAGTACTGAGTTTTCGATCATTGGACATATTTAAATTAAGTGTTTCATTTAGAAATTCAATTAGTGGTAGATTTTTATCATTTGCAAAGTTAATATTGAAGTTTCCACTTAAAATCATCGGTAGATTATCGTGGCCGCGGTGGCCGAGTGGTCTAGGCATCGAATCATAACTAGCGTGTCATGAATTCGATCCTAGTACCACTAAAGATCCGCCGTGTAGGGGAGCGATGCACGTTAAATCTCTCGAGAGCTCAAACGTCCTCCCGTTGGTGTGGTGTGGTAGTTAGGAGAGGGGGGTGCCATCTCAGGTGTCGTCCGCGTCGCTTGACCATGGTTCAAAATTACGCGAACCGTCGCCAAAAGCCCTCGTGTTGCTAATCAGTGCGACGTTAATATTCTCTCACTCTCTCGGTAGATTATCATATTTTTCGCCAAATCTTTTTTCGAGTATTTCAGAACCTTCTTTTGTATAAATCATCAAATTTTCAAATAAAAATTGTTGTATCTGTCTCATAGATTTTCCAGGCTAAATATAAACGGCAACCATAAACATGTATTGCCCATTCTAGAAATCGCAACGAGCAATGCACAGTATATACACATTGAACTTTTCACTAAATCCATTCAACTTCACTTATAAGATATACACAGCGCTATACGTCAGCTGTATAGCTACAGATATACTGCTATAAGCATTTCGATGACGCGAACGCACGAGATTTCACACATCCAAAAAGTGTCTAAGGCGAACAGCACGCTGCGCATGCGCCAGTCAGCATATCGGTGACGCGAAATCATAAGATTTTTCCCCTACCAAAAAGTGCCCAACGCCGCTAAAGAAGTTTTCACTTCAAAAAATAGGTAACAATAAAGCTTAAACTCAAAAACTATCCTCTACTCTCGTTCACCTTCGTAAATAAATCTTTAAATTTGTCAAAGTGATGTAATTTATCGCCAAAAAAACGAGCTTTGGCTACAAATATATGTAATAAATCATTTTCAGTGATACATCACAGTATTTAAAAAGCAATAAATAATCAATACACCCCACCATCTTATGTAATATTATTCTATCTAACCTCAATCTACACCCAACATGAAAAGAAATCTACAAATGATGCGAAAGAAACGACTGACACGAATCCTGGATGAAACTGATTTGAACATCGTTTCACACGACCTGATTTTTCACGACTTTAAAACTCCTTTTCTTTCCATCACTTTTACACAATTTTTTCACGCACTTTTTCTCCCATAAAGGTCAATAATCTTTTCTGCTGCGAGAAGTGGAAAGAAGATTAAGGAAATTGAAGTAATGAGCGAGATATAAGAACTTAACTTTCTTCCGATTTGATGCTCCTTTTATTTTTTTAAAGATTATTATTTGTTATTTTCCTATGGAGATAACTTTTTCCTATTGGTTTTGTCTATTTTAAATTGGGATGTTTTTGTCGAATGTAAATGGGATCTAGGTTGGAAAGTTTTTGCTTCTTCTGTATCTGAACTTGTTCAACCGAATTTAAATGGATTATTAGAAGATAGTTATTTTAAATTTTCTATTCAGGACACTTGTCGTTAAAAACACTAGGTAGCAAAAAACAACTTTTTGTCTGTTTCCTAGTTTTAAATAGCCTATTCTTACTAATTTTGTGTTTCAAAAAACAAATATGTAAATGAAATTTATTTATTAGCTCTTGTTTTTAAGATATACCACAGCCCATCCATCAATTTATTAGTAAATTTGAAGAATAAAACATTACTAACTAATACACACAGTACAATAAATCATGTTTCAAGAAACCGTGTTCATATCAGAAATCAGTAGTATTTTTTAGTTTATTTCCTGTGAACATTTCCTTTTAAATTGCCTCTTGTATATCGAAGCCTGAGTATCCCTTATAACTATCCAGCAGTAGTTTGCGAGAATTGATTCATCCCGACGACCCTGATATATACGTTCCATTGCTATGATATTTTGATGAAACTTTTCACCGTGTTTACTTCGCTTACAGTTCCACAGTTTTTAGGGAAAAAATTAAGAGGGGAATGTAAAAAATGGATCTTTAGAAACATATGCATCCTGGGTCAAGAAAATTTTGTAGAAGTTCTTTCACCAACTGTTGATAGTTCTCATCCTTATACCGCACTTTGAGACCTAAATATAATTGAATTGATTTATCTTGAGTCGTAAGACGAAAAACAACGAATATCATTTGTAAGGGGGACTATTGCCCGTTCTTTGTTCTACTGATGCTCTAGGTTAGACTCAAAACACACCTGGTGGCGTGGTTACAGGCCTTTCGTTGAAATAAAAATCAATCCTGATGCAAGAGCTTCGATCTACCCGTTCAAATGAACATCAAAAAGATTATACACAGAAAGTAAAGATGGAGTCAAAATACAGCTATTTATGAATAGCGAGTTCTGATTCTTAAAAACGAGCTAATCTGAAGTTTTTTTTTTTTTTTTTTTGATGATTTTCGTGTTTAGCAGACCAAAATATAATACTTTATAATAAACTATTTTTGAGCCCAAAACCATTTTGATGTTGCCTAGTGTAATAGAAAATTTATAGAGAATATTCCTGGTTTTCATCAATCAGTTTCTTCATTACCTGAAAGTATAATGTTAACGCTATAAAAATTTCTATTAATTTATCAAATACAGACTAAAAAAAATTCTACTCAATAAAATGTATCAGAGACAAAAAATATATATTTCTATCTTATTTCTGTTTCCCTTAAGTTTAATGAGTATATTTTCTTTTTTTTTTATATTTTAGAGTTTTATTTACGGTCATATTTTTAAAGATTTCAAAATATTCTCAAATGGAAGGAGAAATGCAATCCGGCATGCATTTTTTGTGACGATTTTTATATTTCCGAATGTATTTTATTATCTATAAATAGCAATTTTATTAATTAATTTATCTTTGCTGTTGCATACTGATAAGATGGGAAAGTTATTTAAAATTATTTTTGAAAAGGTTCCAAATATATATAAATTATTTCAATGCTGAGAGGTTTTTTATTTCTCGGTCTTTAGCGTACAATTTTAGCTTGAAGCTACTTAAAATGTTTCAATTCAATAGTTACTATAAAAAATTCGTAAATATATTACTACTTACGATTTTTTTTGTTTTATATTTGAGGACACATAATACATACACCAATTTATATTATATTGAGTGCAATGAATTTAATACATGGATATTTTTTTGCAGCAAAGTTATTTTTTATCCATGAGAAATTAAATTCTTTTAATAAGGACAGAGAACCTAATTTTGTTCAACTTATAGACCTCTGAATACCAAATGACCGTTGATGATTAGTGCTTATAGTCACAAGCATGCAGCTGGAGTGTCGTGAGTTCGATCCCTAGTGCTACTAAAGACCCTCCGCAATAAACTTTATATCTGTCGTGGTTCACTGTCTTCCCTTGACGTAGTTTGGAGAGGAGATGTCAGCTCAGGTTTCGTCTTTGTCACTGGATCGAGGCTCAAAATTACGAGGACAAGTCGCCAATAGTCCTCGTGTTATTTGACAGTGCGACATTAATCCGGAAGCAGGCGCGCATTCGATACTAATTTTAATAGTCGCGCAGGGTGACTGAGTCACCCATATTCTTTTTTTATATTTTATTGTGCACGATAAAAATTGTAATTCCAGTGAATAATTTAATTAAAAGAAAGTATACTTCCTGCTTTTTTAAAGACGTTTCAATTTTTCTTTGATAATTTCAGAAAAAATATTAATCAAACTGAACCAAGAAGTTTCAAATGTGAATGACTTTAATAAAGGACACAAATCACATACACTTCTCGTTAACATTACAGGAATGTTATTTGCAAGCAAAAATGGCATGTTTTGTCGCAGTTATTGTAGTTTTATTGTCCTTTGATGATCCACAAATAGCATGATGAACTTTTTCTTGCTTGTGTCTTTTCGACAGGTCGAAGTGTGTCTTGTGGCACACTTATGGCTTTATACATATTTTTCTTAATGGAGCTTTTTATGCACCCTTTCAAAAATTTGCCTTTCAGCTCAAACGTTTCATGTTCATCGTTTTTCTCAAATTTACTTTCGCTGTCGTGATTACTATCTATTATTTCAACAGGTTCTTCCCTTGGTCAGTTTCATTTTCTTTCAGTAGAGATCACAGATACCCATTTCTTTTTTATATATATTCTGCCCATTTACATTTATAAACCATAATAAGTCGTACAACACAGCTATCAAAACTACTAAGTCGTTCGCAGGGGGCAAATGATACTAGTACATAGAAAAGATTTTGGGACTAGAGAGGTCGCGCGTGGAACTCAGTCACCCCAAATACATTAAGATGGCAAAAAAACGTTTACCACTCCCAAAACAAAGAGAGATGTGACAAATACATTTTAGTTCCCATGAATATTGTCATGTAGGAGGATACTACCAAGGTCATTGGTAGCATCCTCCAACAAATAAATAGTTTCCCCATAATTAACGATTTCGTGAGCCTGGGGTGACTCTTTGACCCGAGTACGCTTTCCTGGACACTCAGTCTTCGTCACAAAAACGTGATTAGAAATTACGAAATCCGACGCCAACCGCTTTCTTGTTGTTTCAAAGTACGACTTTAATACGTGACCAGTCAATCAATATAGGAATTTAAATCCAGTTCGCAAGTAAAACTTGGCAAATTATTGATCATATTTATTAATGATAATTTAAAAAAATAAACTTTCCCCAAAAATTACATGTGACTTTTTTCGCAACGAAAAGTCTTACAAATTTTAGCACATCAAAGATGAAAAAGTAGTTTTTTGAATAGTTTTTATAGCTTTTAAAACGAAATATTGTTATTTCAAAACTCGTATATTTCATAAATTGATATTTTAATCCGTTTCCCCACCCTATATTCTTAAACATAGAATGTAAATCTATTACTATGCGAATATGTATCATTTAAAAACCAATAGAATAGATCCAGTATAGATTACATCAGTTGATAAAACTATAAGAACAACAAGCAATATAAATTTTTTTCTCAACTTAATTCCTACTTAGGTCAACAAAGAAATTTTTTATTTTAGCTACTTTTTATTAATTAATTACAATTAATATATATATATATATGCATATAACAGAATCACAATGTTATGTGGCAAAACACCTTTTAATTTAACATTAAAGACTTTTTAACCACATTAAATTTTCAATTACATTTTTTAATAAAAGTTCAACTAAATAGGTAAGAATTTATCTTAAAACCAGGTGTAAAAGGAATGCTGACGTCTAACTATGTGATAGCGGTCGGTTCCTGCTCGACTCTGAACCCTCTTGTCTATCTGTAAAACCGGCTAGATGTGTGGGAGAAACTGAATGATCCACAGACATGATTTCAATCTAATCAATTTATTAATTCCAAATATCAATTAGACACAAAACAAATCTAATTAAGGTAGATAACTAAACAGTAGAGCGCAGAGGTGAGATTCTGTAACACGGGGATACTACTACAGACTCTCAACTGAATCTAAGATAGCTTAAATACTCTCAAATATAACTACGTCACACATTAATAAGCTACCTTCTACTTAATCAAGCGCACAATACCTGTACTTTTTATGCATCGGATCTTACACTGGAAACTTGCAGGTGATCTTTTCGGCTTGATCAATGTCGTGGGATCCACGCTCTGTAATCTTTTTCCTGGACAACTCCAAGATCTCTAATTCCACTCTCTTTCAATCCTCAACTAACCACTAACTCGCAGACTTTATGTTAACTCCTACTTGCCAACTCCAACGTGTCAACTTGTGGTAACGTTCGGTTACCTCTTACATCCGAACCCTCTTGTCTACCTGTAAACCCGGCTAGATGAGTAGGAGGAACTGAATAATCCACAGACAGTATTTCCAATCTAATTTGATTTATTAATTCAAATAGCAATTATCAAGCAGACACAATGCAATTGTAATTAAGGTTTATGATTTATAGTAGAGTGCGGAGGTGAGATTCTATAACACGGGAATACTACTACCGACCTTCAACTGAATCTAAGACAGCTTAAATACGCTCAATTATAACTACGTCGCACACGAATAACTAGCTTCTACTTAATCAAATGCACAGTGCCTGAACCTTTAATGTATCGGATCCTACACTGGAAACTTCCAGGCACTCTCTTTGGCGTGATCAAATGACGTTGACTCCACGCTCTGTAATCTTTAATTCCACTGCTTTTCAATCTTTAACTAACAACTTATTCTCAAACTTATGATAACTCCGATTTGCACACATCCAACGTATCAACTTCAGCGTGTCAACAAAAACGTGTCAGCAACTAGGTTCCTTCCTTCCTGCCAATTCGTGAAAACCGAATTTATATAATATACCTCATTTACATAAATCACGTTTGATACTCG
This sequence comes from Trichonephila clavata, assembly GCA_019973975.1. NCBI lineage: Eukaryota > Metazoa > Arthropoda > Arachnida > Araneae > Nephilidae > Trichonephila > Trichonephila clavata. The sequence continues at coordinate 26,074 of BMAO01004707.1, forward strand.
ATGAAAGTTGGTTGAATTAAATATTTTGCTTAAAAAGATAAGAAGGAATTAGTTGAACCGCGTATAGGTCCGCCCCAAACTCTAACGCGTCAGCTCGCAAACTCGCGAAAACAGAATTTATATAATATACTTCATTTACATAATCACGTTTCCTTACTCGATGAAAGTTGGTTGAAATAAATATTGTCCTTAAAGAGTCACAAAGGGATTAGTAGAACCGCGTATAGATCCGTCACAACTAGCATATGCTTATTCAGGTTAAGTTAAATCTACATCACAAATTTAACAAAAGCTGTTTTATCCGATGGTGCTGCCATCTAGAAGAATAATAATGACTGAAATATATCTTAAACTATCATTAATTAATTAAATTTAGTTAATGAATTAATGCTTGTGAAAAACTGTATTAACATCGAGTGTCATCCACTACAAGTTTTAAAAAAATGTATTTGAACTTGAGTGGATGAATAATAAGTATTTTATTAGCTATTGGGGGGGGGGAATGTGAGAGAACAAGATGTATATATATATATATAATATTTATAAATAAACATAGGGAGAATGTGAATTAATAGTAGGAATTGAATAATAAAACTGAACTAAAATGGTCAAATTCCCAATATTACAATCACGTTATCACTATTTGTCTTTTATGTTACGTATTAAAAATTTTAACTTTGTGTAAATTTTTTTCTGGAATTATCCAAACTATTTTGAAGATTTATTTTGTCCCTTGTTCATTAATGGTTGACAAAGCTCATCAAAATTAAATTATGAATCCAAAATTGAGTAGGTTTTCTCAAGATTTATTTATACTGTGTTCTAGAAGACGCTCTTGACACAAAGCTTAATGAGAAATAAAAATTTGTCCTTGATTTCGTAATTAGACGAATGAAAAACAGACTCATAATTAATTCCGTCAGCGAGTGAAGACTCAGATTAGTAAAGAGATTAAAAAACAAAGAAAGAAGATTATTTAGAAATTTGTCATCAATCATTCAATGCGTTTTTACAAAAATGAAAATAAAAATTATATTTTTAAATGCTTGATAATAATAAAATGGGTAAATTTGCAATGAGAGAAATATTTCTATACTTCACTAAATAAAATTTGTACTTCTAACTCAGGGGTTCTTAACCCTGTGCCCGCGATGTTATTTCTGTGTGCCCGTGACTGTCCGCTATATATTATATCAATGTCAACCGTGGCCAACCCGCGGCCCACCACGACTTTTTGTGTGGCCGCGAGATTCATCACACTTTTAGAAATAGAATATAATATAAAATATGAAAACACAATTGAATCAACAATCGGATCTCGACTTTACGATAGCAATCTCGAAGATGCTATAAGATTGGGAACATCATCTTATATGCCTGACTTTGAAGAATTAGTGGTGGCCGCGGTAGCCTAGTGGTCAAGATAATGGACTCGTGGCTGGCGTTTCGAATGTTTCGAAATTAAAGAAAGGGCCCCGTTTATGTTATTTTTTGTAAATTTTTCCCATTTTAGTAAGACAATTTTTTTCTCTTAATTTCAGCATATTTTTCTTTAAAATGTAATAAAAAATATCTAAAAACCTGAAAAAAAATCCCCATATCTCCATTTTTAAAAAAAAAAAAGTTGTCGCAAGTAGTCGGATACCTTAAGGGTATATTTGAAAGTTTTAAATTATTACGGTTTGATATATTATCATATACATAGAGAGAGAAATTGTATTTATAAAATCCTAGTTTAATTTCTTGGTAATAAAATAGGCTGCCTGTTACTGATATTTCTTACAGCATAGGATAATTGCTTTGCAGTTAAAAAGTAGGAATTATTTTGGGTACATTTTTAAAATAAACAAATCTATAGATCAAACTTACTTATTTTTGCAAAATGATGTAAGTGTGTTTAGGATATTGCTTTTTGGAAGTAATTTTATAGTGGAAATGGTTTTTCAAAACTATTCATTCATCAAAAATAATTTTTCTTGTGGGCTGGTAAAATTACTTCACATATCCATAGTTTTACTCGTACCAACATTTGACCAGTCACAAATGACTACCCGTGGTAGTTTAATGGTCCTGTTCACGAACTCGCTGTCGAGTCTTGATGCCACTGAAGATCCACCGTGTGGAAGGGCTTGTAATGTCCTAGCCTTTGTCAATTGGAGAAGCTTCAATGTTGTTTTAATGGTTTATTCACACCCACAAAGGACGTCACACAGATACAACAATTTACATCTATTAGAAAACGTTTCAGGTAAATAATAAATCTAATTGATAATTGAATGATTGACTTTTAGAGGAAACACTAAAGAATGTGCCAGGATGGCATCCAACACATCTGCCTCTGGCAGATACACTAACTTTCACGCAAAGTTCCTTGGTGAAACTCGGATATCTCTCTTTGATAGACAAACGCTGAAGTATCTCACCACAAAGCTCGCTGGTAGAGCTTACCGTATTCTCTCGTTGCAAGAGAATCACCGGAATTCAAAAATCCACACTCAGCTCACTGGCGGAGCTAAAAACGACCGCCCTCGTCGAGAGGTAATCCCCGACTGTCTGGTGTGGCTCCTCGGATCAGTCCGCGTTGCCACCTAGAGTTTCAGAATGGGGCTATAGTTCGTTACAGGCTGATGCACGTTAAATCTGTTAGGGGCGTAGACGTAGTGTGGAAGTAATGAGAGTGGAGTACCCTGGTTGAGATTTCGTCTTCGTCACTTGACAACGGCTCAAAATTATGAGGTTTGTCGCTAATATCCTCGTGTTTCTTCAAGTGGGACGTTAAACACTCACTCACTCAGTCTTAAATGCCCGTTAATTGTGATAAATTCTTTAAGTTGCTTCAAGGACTCCTTTGATACTTTGCATACATTTCCACTTATAATTGGGATTTTTTATGTTGCAAGTAATCGACCATCAGAGTAATTAAGATAAGATAAATGAATAAATTTTAATAATCCTAAACTCCAGACTTAGTAGGTATGCATAATGCTGTTTGACGCGGTTGAGGAAATAACCACTCAACCAACTAAACTCAACACAGAGCTTAAGTCATTGCTACTTTGAGTGTATAATAATTTATTACAAAGATTTGGATATAGTTGTTGATCAGGGCAACAAAATACTTGCACTAATCCATGATGTTTACGTTATTCAATTTTAAGGATATAAATAAACAAAAAAGATGTAAAGCGGAAAAAGCTGAGGTGTATAATTTTAATCACTTAAATTTTTATACTTAGTTAAAATAGGAATGTTTAAACTCAAAATAAATATAAAAGATGAATTTGAAAATTTTTAAGAAATAAAGAATAAAGAGCGTAAATCAAATGAGAAAAGTAGAACACCGAAGAAGACATCGAACTTTTATATTTTCCTTATAATCACTTTCTGGTATTTTTAGAAATGCAAATTAAAAAAAGAAGCTAAAAGTGGAACTATAATATGTATTGTTTTGACAACGTGTTTGTATAAATTGTCTCTAAGTTGCTGTTGAGGTAATAGATTTGTTCAATGTTCAAATTGCCTTAGTGAATCATTCGAAATTCATTGGTTAAATTCACTTTAGAATGGTGGGAAATCCTGAAAAGAGCTGAAATATCAGCACAGATGTTGTCATCAACTGATGAAAGATCCGAATTACTAGATCCACATTGCTTGGTTTCTATAGTAATACGTTACTATAGTAATAAGGATTCAAAACAAACTAAAATATTTGGTTAATTTATTTATTTTGATACTTAACTTGTAGTTTAAAAATCAAATATTCGTAGAAATTTATTACCATAATTAAATTTAAAAACGAGAAAGATTTATAGAAAAATGTGTAAAGTCACGTTTTGAAATCTTATAAGTAGATATTTTTTTAAAAAAATGTCCATTCCATTTTAATTCTTGAATACTTTTATTAGAGAATACATAAAAAATTGACGTAATTTGAATGAGCAATGGGATACTACATGAAAGCTCGTTTATCTAAATGTAATATTTCCTAAAATATGCTATTTGTGTTTTATAATTGTTTATATTAATTAAAAAAGGAAACCAAAATTCTGAAGTCGAAAAGGTAGCCAAAAATCCAAAATCGAAAATGTTGTCGTCAAGCCGAAATCCTTAAGATTAAAAAAAATTTAATATCCAAAAAAAAAAAATCTGCAATCGTAAGTATAATGAAATATTGAATTGAAAAATGTTTCTCAAAATTTGTAGTGAAAATTAATTTTAAAATCTACAGTCGTGAAAAAATAAACGGTATTGGAGAAAAAAATAATAATCGCGCCCCTATGTTTTCCAACTGCATTTTTTAATTTTTGGTCTTATTCGCCGCATAATATGCACCCTTTTCTTACAAAGAAACTTTAAAGGTGCTCTTTCTTTGGAAATCATTTATTTGAAATATTATCCCAAACTTTTGAGCAATGGTGTACTTTTACGACTACGATCCTAAAGCAGAAGGAAAAAAGGGAACATAACATTTATAATGTATTTCATTCTTGAAAGTTGGTCATTTCTTTTAAATAAACAGTATTTATATATATATGTAGAAATCAATTTTTTTTATCCTCTGCTTTTATTTATTTTTAATGATTTCTCTCATTTTATATCCAGCGCATAGCTCGCAACCCTAAATTTCAATTTTATTTCTTATGTTAAAAGTGTGTGCTATACGCAGAATATACGATACGTGTTTAAAACGTTAAATTAGTTATTTAATTTTGTTTTTTCACCATTGAATCTCTAAATTATTAAAAAAAATTCTTTTAAGATACTTCTCTATCTATAATACTCAATAAAACCATAAACGATTAGCAATAATAATTCATGAAAAATTTCGCAATGCATTTAATAAACAATAAATTTCGAAATATTTCCTTAAGCTTTTTTTGAGGCAAAATATACGAATTTAAAAGAACACAAAGGTTCAATACACTGAAATAAATCATCTTTACATAATTCAAACTGTCGATCATTTTATTCTCAGACTTATTAGTCTAATAAACAAATAGACGCTTTCCTCATTGAAAAAAACCCCTAATCGTTTTAAAAAGCTTATAAAAAAATTCTTTAAGCGATTAAATTGAAATTACCTCTTTCTGAATCAGATTAAATTGACTCTTCATCTTTTAAACGCAGAACTTCGGCGCCTTGTGTAATAAAACATATCGGTTTCATAATCGGATTTCGGTTGTTATGTGAATTTTCTTTTCTCATTGCGACCTTAATAGCGTAAGAAGGTGAAACTCAAGCAAGGGAAAGCTATATATGACGTCTATACCCTGAGAAATTGCGCTGTGAATGTTCTGTAAATGGCATTACTTTATCTAGGGCGGACACATGAAGTGATTGTATTATCTGGAGCGTGCATCAAAACGATCTTTATCTCATGATTCTAAATTGAAAGGAATTTTTTGTTATTAATTTCACTTATTTTATTGACCTGGAAGATGCGTTTTAAAATGGTTATGAAAAATGAAGTTTGGGATATTGGTAGATAATACCAGAACCGGTTTATCCATTGGGCGCTTGGGGAGACCACCCAGGGGCCCGGGGCTTGGAGGTGCACAGAAAAGCCCGGATTAGCTGAACTTAAACCAAATTTTCTTGTTATAAATTTCGATCCTCCAGTGTTAAGGGGGCCTGTAAATCTTCTGCGCCCAGGTCCCGAAATGAGCTTAAACCGGCAATGGATAATATGATCATCGTTTTTGGTCATGTACACTTTTTTGACCTCTACTCATGAATTTGTTCTCAAATTTCTTTTCCTATCCTTTGACCATCGCTGATTTTTCAGTCATAAGTTGACAAGCAATCCAATATAATGAAGAATGATAAAAACAGTGATTAAAGTCACACTCAACAATACTCAAAGACAGTTTAAAACAGCAGGGTTTATATTGAGGGGATCTCCAGTCATGGGCTCGCCATTGTCACAATATAGGCAGGAATCTGAATCTGTCATTTCCATTCTGTGCAGGTAAATCTGCAAAAAGTCATGACCAGAACACTGGTGTAGCTAGTTCTTAGGGGGTTCTGTATCAAAATTCCTTGGAGGCTCCTTTTAAGGTATATGACTACCCTAAAATTGTGAACTTTGCCAAAAACTGACAATTTTTTTATGATTTTATAGGCCATCTTATTATCTTTATAAAAATACCAAGTTTATTATTTTCCGTTCACTAGAACAAAAACTACAAGTGTTTTAGTAAAAGAAGACGCCATTACTTTAAGCAAGATGTCATACATTAAAGCATATTTTACTCAAAATGTGTTTTTTATTGAAAATGCTCAAACACGGCCAGCGATTTCTAAAAAAGTTTTGAACATAATTAACTGAAATTTTTCGTGTATATTCTGTATAATAGTAGAAGTATTTTAATCTTCAGATATATCAATCACTGTTTTATTTAAAAATTGACAGCCCTTTATGTGAATATAATCACTGTTTCTTTTAAGTAATTTCATATAATAACTAAGATAAAGTGCTCTAGTTTGTGTAAAAATTAAAATATCTCTTATCCCTAAGGTCATTTTAAATATGAACAACATAGTAACACATCAGAATTGAAAAATTGATAATTTGTTTATAAACATTTGGTACAGAATGGGCCACGTTTGTTACTTTTTGTAAATTTTAATCCATTTTTTCCCATTTTAGTAGTTATAATTTCATTTTATCTTCTTAATTTTAGCATATTTTTCTTAAAATGTACTAAAAAAATCTATAAACAACAAAAAAAATCTCCATATCTCCATTTTTTCAAAAAAAATAAAGTTTTCGTATAAATAGTCGGATACCTTAACATTTTGTGATGTTTTGCTTAGACATTTTGTTGCCCCTGTAGCTTGGATACGGCGGTAGCTACTCACCTGGACCAGAAACAATTCTAAAACAGGCCACGCTGACTGCTCCAGATAAGGAACTAGAAATTCTTGTTGATTTATTCAAAGGGGGGCTCCATTTTTTCCAAAGGCCTTCTCTATATACAGGCTGGAACGGTTTGATTTAATATAGCAGAGGATATATTCCGCTTTACATGCTACAGAGACAAATGAGTGTTTATTTGAGTTATTTAGGATCCTCTCTTGGGTAGTATATCTGTCATTTCCATATATCCCGCAATGGCTTGGGATCGGCTGTAATGCCATGCAATACTTTATATTCACCAATTCATCTATTTTCTCCATGCAGATACTGGAAATCTGGCGTTCTCAGTGATTGGTAGTTGTCAATGTCATAATTACCACCTTAATTCTCGAAATGCGGATAAACGAGGTGTGACACTAAAAAACGAGACTGGTCCAATAAATCATTGTACTTACATAATCGGTTCTCCATGATAGTATCGCCTTCAAAGTAGTTCTCTTCAGCATTCACACACTTCTGCATTCGGTGCTGCCATTGCTGGTAACAGTTCTGGAACGAGGTTTTTGGAAGTCCCTTTAGGAGATTCACCGTTTTTGCCTGAACCTCTTTAACTGTGGTAAAATGGATCCCCTTTAAGTAAGATTTGACTAAAGAAAATAAGAAAAAGTCGCATGGTATTAAATCAGGTGGAAAAGGAGGAATGTTCTTACAGTAATATTTTTGATCGTCAGAAACTGCTTGGCAGATAGGGCCGTGTGAGTGGGTGCATTGTCTTGGTGCAATAGCTATCCATCACTCCCCAATTCTAGCCTTTTTTCCCTGATTTTTTCACGAAGTCTTTTTAGTACATGAAATGTAGCAGAGTCTATTAACAGTCTGACCACTGATAGGGGTGGAAACCTACTCATATTACGAATTAATTTTGCTATGTTTTGGTCTGTAATCGCTGACCTTGGGCGCCCAGCACGTTCATCCTTTTCCACACTGTCCCTTCCTCTTAAAACTGCTTATTCCATTCAAACACATGTGTAAGAGACAAAGTTCTATCTTCATAAGCCTCGGTAAGTTTTTGAAATGTTTTCGTGGATAATTTCTTAAGTTTCACAAGAAACTTGATGTTGATTCGACATTTTTTCGTCAGATACACGTTATCACTCAATGATACAGTATTCCCAACTGGTGTTATCGATCAAAGCGAAACTGGCCACAGGATAGAGGAGGTATGTGGGATGATGATGTCAACAAAACAGCTGTTGCCAACTCCACTCTTTTTTTCAAGCTCACGCACTAAGTCTCGTTTCTTTTGCGTCACACCTTGTTTAACGTGACAAAGATTGATTGATTTAATTAAAATCGCACCACTAAGGCTATTGGCGACAGACATCGCAATTTTGAACTACAGTAAAGTGACTCGGCATTCATCTCTCTAAACTTCCTTACCACGACAACGTGGAGACTTTAAGCCTCAACAGACCTAATCGTATCAGCCTCTATACACGATTATCCTTTTTTATGTGGCATCAGGATTCGAATCTATCACGTTTTTGGAATAGATGTAAATGAACCGGAACTCTAAATGCTTAAAATCTGGTTGGTAACACGTGTATAAGAACGAGTTGAATTCCTAAATTGAAAAACATAACATTAGTTTGTAATAATAGAAACATACTTCCTTCAAAAAGAAGAATAGTTTCAACCAATTTTTTTTCTGAAATGAACCGAAGAAGCAAGCTCTATATTTTTCCCCCTTCAAGTTTCAAATTTCTGTTCAATTTCTATGTAGATAAAGAATTGTGAGAGAATTAAAGAAATTACATCTCCATCCAATCAATCTAATTTTATGAATTTTCTGATGATGCAGGAGCTTCACATGTCTTTTAATAAGGATATTTGCTCCATTATTAATACTTGTGTATGCTGTACAATGTTAAACATATATAAATCTTATTCATTTAATGTGTAAATTAAAATGAAAACAGTTCTGTTGTTAGTACAATTGATCTGTACTTGTTGCTGTATAAGTAAAATTGCCAGTTGCAATTACAATCTAATGAAATCTTTTTATACCTGTTTATTTTATTTGTATGAAATTATTTTTGTAAGTATTCTGTGATGAACAAAATGTTTTATTTTCTGAAAAAAAATTGAAAATTTTAAAATTGAATTCTTTTAAACAAAGTTTTTCTGTAAGCTGTTTCCTTTATATATATATGTTTAAAAATTTAAAAAAACTATACTCTTGATTTTCTATATAGAGAGTTCACATTGCTTTGTAAAATAGTTTTTTATTATTATAGCAAATGGTCTTCAGTTGATTTTTTTAAAAAAAACAATTGGACAGATTTTTTTTGTAATTTGAATATTATTTTAGTGCAGAAATTTAAAAATTCAAATATACATTATATTTTCAATTTGAAATGAAGCATAAATTAAAATAAAAACCTTCAGTACATTAAGCAGGAAATTAAATGATTTTCATATTTTAAATTAAATATTCTTGTATGTCTATGAATATTTCCTTTATATAAAAATTGTAAGACGAATAACGATGAAAGTGCACAAATTTTAAAAAGATAATTCAAGTTTGGCTAACGCATACAAAGAAAACTTTTGTAGATCAATAAGAACTTATTTCGATTCCCCGATTTGTTACTTATCTTTTTATGAATCTCTTAAACTTAATTAGATGTTAAAAAAATTTACGTAAAGAAATACAGGAATCATACATGTTTCAAATTTACTCGATCAACAAATATTATTTTTTCCATTTAAAGTGTAAACGAATAATACAAAAAATGTTTACATTTTCTCTTTAAAATTTTTCTTGATGGAGTGAATTTTATTAAAAATATAGAATTAAACATTACATTTAAACTCCACAAAAGAACTATTCAAGAAATTAAAAACTTGCTGTGTAGATTCAATTATTTCTTTCATTAACCAACAGATGGCGACACGAAACTAAGGTATAAATATTTTAAAAAAAAACCCAGTTTTTCTAAATAGATACATTTTTTTTACAGATTAATGATGAAAGTTCCCAAGATATTCACTTCCTCAAAAAATAGCTATTTTTGTTATCCTCTGTTAATTTTTTTCTCCAAAGCAATCACCTCGTAACTTAACAGTCGGGACGAATATTACTGAAATCTGACGCTAGATGGCAGCTTAAAAAAAAAAAACCATTTTTAAAGAGAGAATCGTTTTAATATTTTCTCTAAAGAAAGGCCCCATTGAACCCAAAAAAATGAAGAAAAACACATTATTAACAAAATAATAATAATTTGAATTTTGCATTTCTTTTTTCATACAAATATTTCCTGTAAATTACAACAATTCTAAATATATTTATCGTCAAGTAGTGTGGTTAGTTACATAAATTACAGTTATAGCATAACTCGAAAAATCATTTTCTTTTTCATATATTTTTTGTGATGCTACAATTGTTTCAGATTTTTATTTAATAAACCTATAAATATCATTTAGAAAATGAATTCGTTGCTTTTACCTTACATATAAAGTTATACATAGACATAAAACATTAATTAACATAAATTGCAAAAACAAAAAGCATATTTCGAAAAGATATTTGTTTTTTCTTAATCTAACTTGTAAAAATCTTTTTTTTTTTTTTGGTAATCGAAAGTTGTATCAGCAGAGTACCGTTTTAATTCTTATTCTAAAAGATATTTTTAAAATTTTGTTTGAAATGATTCGGTTTAAAGTAAATACTATTTAAGAAAAACATATATCTATAACACACAGGGATGCCGCATCATGGCAATAAGAGACGGTTGGCAGCAGGACTCGAACCCGCGACTACTGTTAAAATGCTGGTAAAAACTTGCAACCAGAATATAAATAAAATGAAACACCCGTAGTTAATGATAAAGGGATTGATTATTTTTAAAGATCGGATATTTTGTCTTTTTTTATTAATCAGCTTTTTTATTTAAATGAAAAAACTTAATAATAAGTTATTTAAGTGAACCAAGTAAAAAACAGATTTCTGAACAAAAATAAAATCTTCTCAATTGCAATAAAATATTTTTGAGTCAATGCAATTTCAACACCCTGACAATAGAATTGTATAATACCTTTACAATTCAAACATACATATTACAGTACTTCAAATTGTGTATGATATTGAAATGTATAAATGAAACTAAAAATTTGTGTCTAGAATTTATTTAAAATCCTAAAAAAAGGGAAATGTGTTTTCAAATTGTAACAGCTTAGTGCACGTTAAAACGTAAATTTTAAATTACCTAAATAAACATCATATTTTTTATTTGTTTAAATATATTTTGGTTCATATATATGTATTTTAACAGAAATTAATATTTTCATAGTGTTAATAGATTCTACAAAATTGCTTAGAGAAAGATGTATTCCAATGCTGCCTGTATAATAGTATGTGAAATGTTTTGTATAGTTTTTAAAGCTTTTAATCCGAAATATGAAAATGTATGCTTTGTATTATAATAGAAATGTTAAGATATTATATTGTTAATCGTTTTAGTTATAACCACAATATTTTAATCATTCATGATAAATGCAAAAATTGCGAAAGATAATTCGGATGTGAAAAATAATCGTATGTTTGATAGGCTCGTAGGCAAAAATATTTTATTATTTTCAAATAATATGTACAATCAGCATGTTCTTTACAAACAAATTTATTTGTAAACATTTTATTTATGAAATTTTCTAGTATAGTAAATCTAATTTTGGACCAATATTACCATAATTATGATGCAATTGCAAACTCGTCAAAAGCAAATTCTGCATTAAAAAAAACCCTACACTGTTATCAAAAAAGTAACGTTCTAAATTCTTAAATTGTGAAATATAAATTTTTTTATGCATACATTCAAAATTTTTCCGGCAACAAATATATCTTCTTAAAATATAAATGACAAACTTGCAATTTAAATGTAAATCAAAACAATTCAAAACAATATATTTAAAAAAAAACTTTTTTTTTCTGTATCAATCAGAAAAAAAGCGTCGTAAATGGATTGATAATGCTTCATAAAACAAATGAAAGAGGAAGTCGAAACAAAAACTGGATTAAAAAAAATTCTAATTCCTCCCCCTCCCCTTTTTTTTCCTTAAGTGACTTAATTTCTCTCCTTTTTTCTGTCCAGAAGCTAACGATGCGATGTCTGTAATCCAATATGTTCCATTACTGGAGCACAAGCATGCTTGGCCAAGCGTAATCCTCATAATGACTGTCTTCACTTAATTCGATTATTTAGCGTAACAACTTAATCTTATTAATTATCGAGATAAGAATTTTTTCTACGACTAGGTTTCGAAATCTTTATCCCTGTCTGTTTCGTATCTTTTTCCATTTTAAGAATTATGGGTAAAAGAAAATGCATTTGATATAGGCGAACAGAATCTGTATATCCGGATTCGTTTCTGGATGAAAGAGGTATATCATTAGTAGAGATGAAGTTTAATTTTCCTTCTGTGGAGGTGAAACTTTAAAAGATTAAAATAATTCTCCTATCACATTAATAATTAAAGAATTATTTCCTTAATTAACTTCTATTAATATTCTGAAAATGAAAAAAAATTACATTTTTAGAGTATGTTGTTGAATAAATGGTATAGTTATTAACGAATTCTAATTTTTTTCCTGATGAGAAAAAACCCTTATTTTCAAAAATAGATAAGTAACAGAATAATCTGGTTGAACCACTTAAAATAATACCAAATGCGATATAATTTGTAAATATAATCCCCCTCATTTGTGTTATTTTAACAAAATTAGTTGGACTCTTATTTAGATGAAAGTACTAAAATATTCATTAAATATTAATTATTAAACAAGTAATATAAAAAAAATTAAGTCAATTCGTACTTAGGTCAACAAAGAAAAATTGTATTTTATTTTAGTTATCTTTTTATCAAATAATTACGATTAATATAAAAATGTATATACATATGATAGAATCACAAGATAGGTGGCAATTAATTTTTATTAATTATGATTAAAATATCGTATTGTCATCCAAAACAATCGTGTATAGAAAATTTCAGCTTAAATGAATGCTTTAATACGTTTGTAAAAACCTTTTAAAGTTTTGACACAAGTCGCCAAAAATGAGGCCAACGTGGCTGTATCTGTAATTATTTCAATAATTTGTTTTAATCAATCAATTTTATTAATTATAATTAAATTACCATATTGTCATCTAAAATAATGGTGTATAGAAAATTTCAGCTCAACTGAGTGCACTGAAATGTGAAAAAAAAAAAAAAAAACCTTTTTAAGTTTTGACACAAGTCGCCAAAAAAGATGCCAACGTGGCTGTATCTAATTTCAGCTCGATTGAATGCTTTAAAATGTATTTTATTAACGTTTGAAAATTTGAACAAGATATAGGGAGATTGGGAACTAATAGTAGGAATATTGAATGAAACAAACACTCAGATAGTGTGTACGCACTATTATTAATTTATTATTACTGTGAAATAAATTTTAATAAAAAATATTGACAAGCAAATGGGAATGAAATAAATTAATAGATATAAAAATAAGAAATTAAATTGTAAGAAATAAATAAAAAAAATGACTTTCGTTAGCAAAAATAATCGCTAAAGTTCGTTTCAATTCGAAAACATTTTTTTTGAAATAATTGAATTTATGTATTAATTTAACTTAGCGACAAAACAGGGAATGTTTTTAGTGAAATAAAACCTTTTTGAAATGCATATTATTTCTTCCTAAAAGAATGGAAAAGAGTTCTTTACAGATAAAATTCGTATAACTTAAAATATATGAATTTATAATTAGAATTATACTATGTGATTGAATTATATAATTTCCTCCAGCATATATTACATTATTTTAAATGTAAATGTTTTTGAGTTTAAATCCTTAACGCGTTTTTCTCGTCCCAATGTGAATGCGCCATTTGAATTCATTAAATTAAAAAAAAGCATAAATTGAAAATTTCCGCAAAATTTTCTTTCTAATTTCAATTTTGTCTCATAAACTGAATACTATAAGCAAAAATAATCGTATTACTCAATAAAATAAATTTTTTAAAACTCCTTGAAAGCTAGAAATTTATCCCTTTATTAACAAGTAATATGATTATGCATTATTACCTTCCTCCTATTTTCTAAAAAAATATATTATAATTTTAATTTCCTATCTTATTAAAAAAAAGAGTAATTATTCTAAATTTCTGTACAGAATTACATTTTTTTACTCGCTGATTAAAAAAGTTACATTGTTCATTGTATGATTTAAATGCGTAATTAAAAAGCCTAAAAGTGTCCTTCATTGAAAATTGTCCTTGATATGGGAAATCCAATTTGATCATTTTAGTTTGATATAACTTATTAATTTTTTTCCTCTTTAAAGATTAACTTATATAAAGACATATTTTTTTGAATAACAATTCATTTAAATTATTTTGATATTGAAGCAAGCGTTCTGTTCATATATTTCAAAACATTAACACTGATCTTACATATTGATGTTGATATTTAGACCATTTCCCAGTATCAAAAGAAATCATCAATTCATGAAAATATCGAATAAATATCGATTCTCTCTAGATGTCATTATTCTCATTCCATGGTGACAAAAAGATCCCTATCATTTAAACATGAATTCATGATTTTAAGATTAGAGATCTTCCACAACAATTAAAGATTACATCAATCACAACAAGTTATTAATCATAATTTACCAATCGTGTTTTTGAGATCAATATTTTGGTAAGTAGGTTTGTAAATTCCACTGAAACCATCTGCTTTGGATTGCGGAACAGATTTCGATCTCTAACGTTAACACAACAATCCATGTATTGTTCAATTGTCAGTTAAGAGATTACGATCGCAAAACATGCAAGCATCAATAAGTAAATAAATTGAAGCTTTTCAATTGGTATCTTTACGCGTGTAACACCCTTTACAAAGGGTAAGGTATTAATCAAACACAATTTTTTTTTTATTTGCCGAGTCGGTAGCTGCTTTTCCGTGATTCGCATTATTGTCGAAACATTTCGTGTACAGAGAATAACAAACAGACACACGGAACTTTAATTCAAAGGGTTATTTTTGTAAGAGGTTACAGTATTTTAACAATCAGATAGTTTCAAATAATGTTGTGTGTAGGTAACTAGATCAACATATCAACAAACACTTCTATAAACGCGCACAGAATACTAACTAAACTACTTATAAGTTTGCTTAAGTAGCCATGACGTTCTATATATTTTAGTAATGATTTTTGCAACGTGACGTACAAGAAATCCACGTTTAAATTTAAACCCGATCTCAGTAGATTCAAATTTAATAGATAACCTACCGTGGTTATGTATGTAATCAAATGCAAAGGGTTTTGGATTTGATAAGATACACTAAATCGCCTAAGTATGAAAATAGCACACTGTTGACCATTAAAATTGCATCACCCTGATGGAAAGCAATTACAAAAAAGATATTTATTATACATAAATAGAATGGCATCAGGGGCGTAGC
The DNA here is from genome assembly GCA_019973975.1 of Trichonephila clavata. Classification (NCBI taxonomy): domain Eukaryota; kingdom Metazoa; phylum Arthropoda; class Arachnida; order Araneae; family Nephilidae; genus Trichonephila; species Trichonephila clavata. Next base: position 41,441 of record BMAO01004707.1, read on the forward strand.
TACCATCGTATTAACCATATCAATGATACGGGGCCCCCAAGCTACGGGGGTACCAACATGTGTAACTACAATCCCACTAACAGGATTCTCATATCCGAAAAAGGGTCCCGAAGAAATTTTGATACAGGGCTCACTGAGAACTAGCTACGCCAGTGTATAGCATGAAGACAAAATGATTAAATTGGCAAGCAGTTTGGGACCTTACAAGGTGCGTAATTAGAAGAAACAGCTGCAACCCCTGGCAGATAAAATGAACCTTACCGGTTAAGCATGGAGTCTAACTGATCATGGATGACAGAAACGAGCAATTCATTCCATGCTGCATAAGTCTATGCCACACTTTATCAACCATATTAGCTGGAGGGGGTTGACGGGCCAGTCCCTCAATAATCCAAGGCCAAATGCTATCAATGAGTGGCAGATCTGGAGACCATGCAAGCCAGGGGGACAATCGAATACCCTGTCTATCAAGGAAAGTCAGAACACGACGTGCATCTTGTGTTCTTGCATTATCTTGTTGGTAGAAGGCTTTTGGCTGGACTTAATGATAGGGCACAACCACTGAACGTAAGATGCTAGAAATGTACCGATCTGCGTTCAAATGATCCAAACTAGAGAGGTGCGTTTCGTTTAACCAATGGTTTCCCAAACCATCACACCAGATGTGAGCCCCAGTGCCACGATAGAATGCAAGCAAACGACTAGTGGTTTCCTCGGAGCTTCGAACCTAGTATATGGTCATCAGAATACTGACCGCAGAACCGGGGCTCGTCTGAAAAGACGACATAGTACCTCTCTACTCCTATATCCAGTTTTATCGTAAGGCCGATAAAATACAGTTTTATCCATCTTTTTATCGTTTCCCTATGTTGTATGGCCGCCGTGTTGACAGTCTATTCTGCTGTAATCGTCGTCGTGCCGTGCGATTGGATACTGGGCGTGCTCCAAACATGTCCGAGTGACCACGATAGCCTAGTGATCAAGGTTATGGACTCATGGCTGGCAAGTCATGAGTTCGAGTCAGTACCGCTGAAGAACCGCTTTGCAGAGGGAACTGATGTAAGTTAATTATGTCTTGGCTCAAACGTCCTCCCTATGGCGTGGTGTGGTAGTTAGGAGAGGGGTGCCAGCTGAGGTGTCGTCCTCGTCACTTGATCATGGTTCACAATTACGAGGTCCGTTGCCAAAAGCCCTTGTGTAGCTGAATAACGAGTCGTTAATATTCATTCACTCCAAACCAGTCCGACTAATGGTCCGTGATGGGGTTGTACGGTTTTGTGGGGCCGACCTCACAATATGTCTGTTCTCTCGGGTGTTAATTATGAAAGACCGTGAAAATCATGCATGTCGGTCAGTGTGTTCCTCAGCAACCCATTGATTCCATATTCGCATGACAATGGTTGGTTTTCGATAAATGCGACAGGCGATATCGCTGAACGATAATTCACACTCTCGACGGGCAACGATCCTACCTTTAGCGAATTCCTACACTTGATGGTAAGCATTTTTTCTTATTTGAAGCATAACACGATATTCTGAGCAAACTCCATCCTAACAAAGTGCTTTCCGCATAAGAAATCCCCTACACAAATTTTCTTTCTTTGCATTACTTCAGATGTCGTTTCTCCCTTCTGCGTTGTTTGAATACGTTAGAGTTCTAATCATTTGAATATCCCAACCTCTCCTTTTTACTTTCATGTGATTCTGACGTTCGTCAGATCATTCCCTTCTGGTGTTGCAATTTTAATGCCAGCAACGTATATTCCAATATTTATTTATTATAGACCAGGGGTACTCAACCTTTTTTTCTGCAAACCAAATACATATGTCAGCCATTTCACGCAGGCCGCAACATGAGGTTAAACGGGAGGGGGAGAGAAATGCTTTAAGACCAAGATAACATTATTGGAAATTTAAAATATGGAAAATTGATCAAAATATTATAACTCCCGTTTTGCTTTTTTTAATCATTATTTTTTTTATACTTTTGTCACTTAAATTTAAGAAACACTCTTTCACAGTTTTTGCATCAGTTAACGGTTTTATATGATTGTCAATAATATAACGCACTTCTTAGGATGTCTTTGTTACTACTGTGAAATTACCACTGACAAAACACTTTCTTGCTGTTGCAAAGAATATTCAACAAAGCCTATTTATCACTTCTTGAAAGGGAAAAAGTGTCATTGAATGATTTTAGTATATTTTTTTTTTAAATACAGCACTTTCTTGACAAATCAAACAAGTACTGATCCATGTTTGTTTTTCACTACAAAACAGTCAACCTCCAAATCGATCGAATATTTTTCGTTTGCCAAGTATGAAAGATTGTTCAAAATTAGTTCCATTCATAAAATTGTCGCTACTCCACTGTTGTCTGCTATCACTAAACGTAACCGTTACAAATAGAAAAAGAATATCAATTCGCAGCCGTACGACATTGGCAGCAAAATTGATATATTTGATTTCTTGTCAAAGAATTTCCCGCCAAATTTTTAATACATTGTCTTAAATAAGAGAATTTCTCAGAGCAAAATGGGTTATAACCGGCTCTCTTAAAAAAGCTCGGTGGGTCGCAGGTTGCGTATCACTGTTATAGACAATATTTAGTAAAGGTTTAGTTAGTAGATAAAAACAATGTCATAAATCAACCAAATAACTTTTCGATTTAATTTGATTTCGGTTCTAAATAGCGATCTTTATAGTTAGAAACTAATGTATTACACCCTCAGCCAATTTCGCCAAATAAAAGGGCATCGCCAATTAAAAAAATGCTGTCATTGTATTAATCACTTTATAACAAGCACAGGAAAGATTTTCGACTATTGGCTGCATATTGCAGTATTTGGCGGAGTCTTTCGATTTGACGGTATTGGTCGACGGTAAAATACGTTAAATACTTATCCTTGCTTTAATGTCATAGTTCCTATTTTTTATTAAAATTTGAAGTTTATTGCTTTGTCACTCGTAAAGAAATCAAGTGCTTTTAAATTTTAAAGAAATTGAGATTAAATTTTTTTCATCGAAAAGGAAGTTTTAGACTGGTTATCTGGGGCATAATTGATTCCATAAAACATTGGGTCAAATGTCTATACCAGTGATGATGAAACAATGGCACGCCATCGATCAAAATCGTTTGCATTTTAGTTCAAAATAACAAAGCTCACCAAGAAATATTACGGAGAAGAAGAGTGATTGGTCGCGGGGTGGCAGTTGATTCTTCAATCAAGGAATTTTCAGTGAGTTCAAAGAATTATCGAAAACGCTCAAGTTTATTATGTAACTAGATGTGACTTCATTTGATAAACTGAACCTTGTCCCCCAATTCGATTGGTTGGAAGTTGAAGAATCTGAAATAAAACCGATTGATTTCCAGTCTAGTTCAATATGGATTCAAAAATTTATTGAAACAAAGGAAAAGTTAAAATTGATTGTAACAGAAAGATTAACACAAACAATATAAGTAAAAGAATAATTAACGAATTTTTAGAAACATGAAATTTGACTCCAGACGCATTTAACTTTTTGAGAAGAAGCTGGTTCATGCTATTTTTACCATACTTTCATCTACCTATGCTTGCGAGTCAATATTTTCAGAGATGAATAATATTAGATTCGCTTAGAAACTGTGTGGCAGATGACTCCAATTCAGCATGCATTCTGCTAAAAGTACGAGTAACATCTTTGAATCCTAATATGTTTTTTGTCATCTAATCTGCAACATCAGAAGTCACACTAATGTTATTTATATAATTTGAATTATGCATTTAACTAAAACATTTACTACTGTACAGTGCAAAATGTATTTTTTCGTGGTAAATAAAGAGTTTTGAGTTGTTAGTATTTAGTTTTATTATTTTTCCAATAATCACAAGTCAAAGTACCTCTTTGCACGTCTATACCTCATTAAACATTTCTTAAGAAAAAATGGGACGTTGATCCATGAAGGTTCGCCCCCCCCCCTGGTCTATACGAATGAATTTTACCCATAATAAAGATAAAATCTTTCAAGGCTATGGAACTAGAAGACTATGAAAGAAGTTCTAGTTTCTGAAAAGTTTTAATGACGCTTAGAATATGTTTGAAAAGAAACATGAAAAAGTTATTTTGCGAGACAAGTGTGAATTTTAATATCTAATTTGATATTAGTATTCAAAGAAAGAGTAAAATCGTGTGAGCGTTATTCCACTACTTTCTCAGCAGTTTTAAGCAATATTAAAATTCCATATATACTACATTTGCATATAACAATTGATGAATTCATCAACATTTTTTCCTCAGACACCACAAAAAATCCTTTCCTCATGATAGTGGTAATTGGGAGAAAAAATGTTATAAATTTATCAACATAATTGCTTTTTTATCACTACAGGAAAAAACTGCGACAGAAACAAAACACCAAACGATTTTTATTTCGCATGCCACATTATTAAATTAACTAGTGTTCCTTTACCGAAAAATTTCGTGGTGTTTCCTTCTCAATAACATTATGACAATTCAACACTTCCTCGAAATATTGATTTAAGACCCGATTTATTTCCGTGACTACCTGGAATGTTTTGACTGAGGTAAACATACGACTTCCTACCCCGGATGGGACCGCACCATGGAAAAAGGAATTTTTATTTTGAGTGGAAAGGAATCGCTGAAGGAAAAAATTTTCGAGTTTTTCAATCTGTTAATCCTTTTCGGCTCGGGTTTCTGCTGGAGGATCGAGGAAGTGATAATTGGTGGCAGACCAAAAATAGATATCACGTGACCCGATCGCATAACATTCGAACGTGATAGAGAGAGTATGTTTTGTTCTATATAAAAGATTTCTCTTACGCGTATCGAAGAATTTGGTGCGTAATGATTTATGTAATAAGCGCTTCGAGCAATTTTTTTTCTATCTTTATCCATCAGAGTTTCAAACGTATTTTGGTGTTTATCTTCGTATCTAGGTATTTTCTTTAAGACTTAATTCGTTTGAATTTTTGGATCGAAACCCAAAAGTCCTTAAATCAAGGAGATTTAACAGTTTTGTTGATAAAGTAACGAATTCGTGTATTTGGTAGCAATCATGTAGGTGGATTTATGTATGTTAATTCTGACCAGGACTTTCTTGAAGTATACGTGGCATAGATATGGAGAATGGGGGTGCAACTGAGATGTCTTCTTCGTCAGTTGAGCATAGTTCAAAATAACATATTCATCTTCAACTGGCCTCGTATTAAAGGACGTCTTAAAGCGTTGGACGGGCTCAGGGCCTCATCCCGTTGTCTAGAAAACCTCAATAAAATTATCTAATTTATTCAACACCCGTGGTTGGCTTCTTGACCATTTGATGCCGAACCTCCCAGTACCGATTGTCGTGCAGTACATTGGAGCAAGTGGTCGCCATTCAACCTGGCATGGCCACATAGAGGGCAAGCCAGCAGCCATGCCAACCCAGTGGAGGTATACTCTCAAAAGTCCCTTGGTTAGGCGAAAGCGGGCAACAGCTTCGGCTCTCCACAGGTACCTCGGGATAGGATCCACTTTGGCCAGGGTTTCCCTTGGCTTTCCAAGGCTATAGGGTTTGGGGGTCTCAGCAGTATATTTGTCAATGTATGTGGATATAATGCTCTTTACTCTTCTGAAGGTCAAGGAGACTTCCGGTTGAGACAATATGGCTCCCTGCTTGGCTTTTTGGTCAGCTTTATCATTACATGGGGGTATTCTAACGTGACTTGGGACCCACTGTAAGCTCACAGTCCAGCCATATGAAAAGACCTACGCAATTTTAGTCGGCCCTGAATAGTAAAGAAATAATACCTTAATATATAAATCTAGTAATAAAGCTCTAGATGGATTTCAGAGTTATTTTCCTTTTCAAATCATTAAATTATTGATCCTTACGATTGATATCAAAGTATTAAAGAATGGCATCGGTTACAATATTTTCATTAAAAAAACCATTGCACCACCAATTAATACACCAGTACTCCTATAAATAAAATTATAATCCAAATAATCATAATGGTCAAATGTTATTCTTGGACATATTCTCTGCAAAATTGGGAATTTCGAACTGCATGCCAATTGGCAACAATGGCAAGACTGAATTGTTATGTGATGACCATCGTCCGTGTCTTTGTCTAGGTCTACCACCGTGAGCCATGATTTTAGTTGGAAGGCACCAGTTGGTCGAATCGGCTTGTACCTAGTTTGTGAGTCATGCACATTGCTTCGGGTTACCGTTTGTACAAATATTTGATAATGTATGGTGTATAACATCTACTTCTAAGGGTCACAGAATGGGCATACTTTTTCTTAGGGGTACAGGGCCTCAAGAAATCTTAAGACGTCTCTGCTTGCATTGCTTTTATAGCACCGTTGATCCAAAATTCAAATAAACTGTCAGATAGAAATGTATATATATATGTCCCTGTTATACATTCTGAATCATTAATTCCATTGGCCAGTTAGAAGATTTTATCCATTATATGTTTATGTTATTCCAATAAAATTCAGTCCACGTTTTTACACATTTTGGTTTATTTCCTTAGACGACACGGGAGACATGAGCACAATACAAAGAACATTACATATTTGATTCTACAAGCTAATTCTAACGGCTTTGGTGCCACTGTAATGTTTTCCATCAATGTACCAGTGGCGATCGAAGAATGTTAGGCCCCCCCCCCTGCAAAGTCAAACTTTGCATGCAATATTTGATAAATTGGATAAATACGTACTTGGCGTTAGTCAGGCTTTGGACTCTCCCCCACCGCAAAAGGCAGGGGTTGGGTGGTGAAGTTTACGCGCCACTGTATTGTATATATATATATATACACTTCAAGGCGCTTTGTTCATTTGTTATAAACAGTCTCCGGACAATGCACAATCGGTTGCTTTCTCTCAGCGCACCAACAGCCGCATTTGATTGAAGACGAAACTTTCAATGACATAATCGATAATTTGACAGATTATGTAGACGGACAAGAAGAACCGGATTCTTTGAGAGTGGATAAAATATATGCAGGGATCCAGCTTTCCAAGAAATTGGAAAAGCATTTTCTTAAAATAGATACCAATTCCGAAAGGAGTGTGAAATTTCAAAAAGAGCTTCGATCATACATATCTTGTTATCGTGACATTTGCAAGCAACTGACTAACAAACCTTCAGTCGCAAAAACTTATCTCTTAATTTATGGTGCCAAAAAATAAATCAATTGAAATTGTATCTTCAAGTGACGAAAGCGATTTTGAACTTATTTTTCACAGGAAGATGAGCGCTTTGATTACGACGAGTAGCAGTGAATTATGTATGTGTATTTGAAAACTTCTCCATGTATACAATGAGAAATTAAATGTTTTTAAAATGTTTTCATGTGTAATTAAATTATTTATTTTGTTATGGAAACATTTTCTCATAAATTTCGTAAATAATTGGCGTATTTTCTTAGTGCAACTTTATTTATGCGGTCCCTTTCCACCATATAAAAAAATTCTGTAGTATTTCCACAAAGGTTTTGTTATATGTAAGGATTTATGAAATTTTCAAATTTTTTTTGTGCGATTATTTTTATGCGGTCCCTATATATCGCACAAAAACAGATTTAACTGCAAATTAATTTTACATCATTTAAAATATTCCTTAACATAAAAATAAACAGCATAAAATATTATAACTATTGCTTCAACAAAAATATAAAAAAAATTAAAATTGTACATATATTACGCATTTTTAAACAAATATATTAAGATAAGAAATAGAGACAACATAAAACATAAATATTTACCTTCCTTACAATTAAATAAAAATTTTAATGCGAACCTAGTGCACCGCTCTATTTTCATACTGCAAAATCAGGGGCATAATATATGACTTTCAATTTGATACGATTCTGAGCATTCAGTTGTTAAACAAATTCTTTGTGGATTTGATATATTTTTCATAGGAGGAAAGATTTTTTTACTTAGATATGTAGATCCCAAAGCGGAAAGCAGGTGCGCAGACAGTTTTCTCTCTTCAAACAATTAAATCTCTTCAGCCATGACATACAACAATTTACAAAATAGCTGTAAATTATCTCTTTCAGATTTTTTTTTGTAATTCTGTAAATGTCCATAATTCTGAAGATATTTTATAAATTTGTAATGGACCTTATTTGACAACTTCCATCCACTAAAAAATAGACAAATTTGTAGAGTAGGGCAGAGTGCCATTGAGAATTGTACCGCGTACCACAGGTTGCCGACCCTTGCTCTAGACTTAAAAAGAACAATAAACAAATGTTGTCTAAATTAATGTCTAGTGTATAATTATATAAATATAAATTTTAATAAGTAAACGAAAGGGAAAATTTAAAGCTGGTGGTATATATTTACATTAAACATCGAAACCAAGTGAATTTTTTCTATAATATAAGCTAAATGCAATTTGTGTTCTTTTATATTTTAATTCAAGTAAATTGCAAATTTAAATCGAAAAAACAGATTTTTTTTTTGAAGAATGTAATGTAATATTTCAATCGAATGCAACACAAACTACCCGATGATATTAAAATCCTTTTATAGTTTATCTTCATATCCCTCATTCATTCGTATAATTTGTTTTGTATATACAGTATCTTACTTTTATTACCTTCTCTAAAAATAACTTAAATTTTATTTACTAAACAAAAAAACACACTTTTTAAATTGATTGAAAGACATCCATCATAAATTTTAGAAAAATTAGAATTTTTTTTATATAAACAATCAATTTATTTCGAAAAACAGCAACTTAATATCTTTTTAGTATAACTTACTTTTTAAGTACTTAATAAAAATTTATTTTAGATTGATGAAAAAAAGTGGGGAGATGAATTTTTGCTTTAATTGTATTTCTTTCACACACACACAAAGAATCAAAACTAAAAATACTTCGTTTTGAATGAAATTTCAATAGTACTTCTAAGCACTGAAAAAACTAAATGACTTTCTAAAGGAAAATAGCCTATCAAAGCTATTAAGTAAAAATAGCCCGAAACCATTATTTACATATTTCTACACCAAACTTTTATCTTTGCATAAAATCCCTCAAAAATTGTGTTTTGAATGTCGACTAAAGTGAATAGAAAACATTTTTCCTAATATACATATAAGATATAAAAAGAATTTTGAAGGAAAAAACCTGTTTGTTGCCTTCCCACTGTTATATTAATAAAAATTAAATTTAAACACACAGTAAAATATATAGACTTAGTACTGAATGAGAAATTAGTCTGAAAGGCCAATTGCATTTTTTAGGCATTACAGTGAAAAGAGACTCCAAGAAAACGAATTAAGATATTTTCATAATTACATTTCAGCCATGTCATCAATTTTTTTCATTGAAAATGAATTTAATTAATTTTAGAACACGTAATAAAAGTTGTAATTTAAGTTTTATAAAATCTCCATTTTTTATGGTGTTTTGAATTTTTCTAAGATATTGAGCTTTTTCATTTCGCTTCACTACTACGTACTACCTGTATTCAACGTGCAATAGTCTTCTAAAAGAATTTTTTTAAATATAATGGATTTAAAATAATCTTAAAACCATTATGTTATGTATCCATATATTTTATTATGTGATAAAATATATAATATAATGATTTTATAATTTGAACGTAAGAGTTCTTTCACGATTTGGAGTTTTGTGACCGCTATAACGATTTAATTTAATCTAACCTAAAATTAAAAATTTTAGAAATGAATTTTGGGGCTTAAATACGCATTTAATAAATTATATTGTGTTATTTTTGAATTAAGTGATATTCAGTGTTCAAAAATATGTTGGATAATTGTTCAATATAAAGAATTTAACTTTTTAATTGCAATCCACTCCAGAAAAATAAGTTTAAAAAGTCAGAGTTGAAAAATTCGATAGTTTCATTTAACTTTTTGTCTTCTGATTTTTTTAAAATCACACTGAACACGTTTTAAAAGAATTCAGGTTATTTTATAAACTCAACTGTTATCAGGATATTTACAAATTTTAAGACCTCTGAAATGACTCATATGATTGTAATACTTAGTTTGAAATTTGGTGCAATTTAATGTACATTACAACATTTAACACAATACGAAGCTCCAATACAATGTGAATTATAACGTTTAATAGACTACAAATCTAAAATATAATATAACATTTAATGTGGAATATAATGTACAATGCAACATTTAATATTATACAAAGCAGCAATACAATGTGAAAACGAAAATCGGTATTTGAAACGACAATTTAAAAAAATGCTCAAAAAATGTAGTAAGCATTACTAATTACCATAAAACGCAATTAGTAATATATTTTGATTTTTTATCCGGAAGATAAAAAAACACCACATAAGTTATATTACGACCTAAAATGAGATGGCACTGTTAATGATTTACAGTTTTTTCTGGTTTCAGAATTAACATTTATTCACGGTGCAAATGAAAAATTTGAAACGGTAGTGAGTGTTTTCCTCCTCTATAAACTTCCTACTTGGCATCTACAGATTGCAAAAGGTGATAAAAGAAAGAAACAAGAACAACAGCAAAAATCTAATTTATTTTTTTATCGCATTTGTATTTATGGACACGAAGTAATCACACACGACGCATTTTACCTTTACTACCCGTGTCAGTTACGCCTGGCTAAGTAAATCGCCAACCAGAACACAAACCACATTTTCTATTTGTAAAAACAAACAAACCTCAAAATGAGTTGAAGTTGGAAAAGTTGACTTTTCTCTCTCATTCACATAAAAACTTTTCAGTTGCGTTTTTTCTTTTTTCACTTGTGTCTTAGATATGATAAAGAACAAGAATATTAGTGATCTGCAGGTGTTAAAAAAGCCCACCGTCGTTTAACGCGCTATTTCTTTTGTGTATTGTAGAGCAAAGTGGATTTTTGCAGCTGGAAAAACAAATGTATAACTTTTAGCTGTGTATGAATTTAAAACTTCAGCAGGTGAAAAAAAAAAGATTTTGAATATTTCCACGAAAATTATCTGCTTCTAATACTTGTTTTCACTTTTAATTTGAAAGTACATTATTTTAACAATTGAATACATGAACATTTTTTTCTTCTGAGTGTACTGTTAGAATTTGAACTTTTGAGATACTAATGTAAGCAGTGATTGATACCAAAGAAGAGATTACCTAAATCCTACCCTAAAACATCCCAGTTCCAAAATTTGATAAAAGACAGCAAAAAAAAAGTTCAAACAACTCGCAAAAGTATTCATTTGCATACTTTACAATAAAAAATTAAAGAAAAATTTTAAGAAATTATTTTTGAGGTATATTTGTTATTTGGGCACACTGAAATGAAATTATGATAAATATAATTTCCCTAACCGCTTAAAATAAATTTTTATCCCCCCCCCTTCGTGATTATTTACAACTTAACCACAAATTAAAGTTATAATTAAAGCTTTAAATACAATTTATATTTACCAAGATTTTTACAAAAATACTTGTTCGGAGATAATCTTAATAGATCAGCATAAAACGTTTAAACTTAAAATCCGTTTGCTTTATATTTAGATAGAAGCCTCTGGTTATAATTGTGATGAATTTTCAGCGATACAATTTTTATCCATCGAGAATAATATGATTTATCATACTTTAAAATTAAATTTTAAAAACTCATCTAACGTTCGCCATTTAAAATATTGTTTCAAATAATTCATATATTCTTAATGGGATTTTCAATTCTAAAATACATCAATTTTGATTGATAACGCTTCAATTTTTAGCGAACCTCTTACGTAATAGAATTACGTTATCAGAGATAAAATCTTTAACTCTTTTATGCATAATTCTCATCTTCAGATAAAAACATATGTTTAGCGATATAATTAGTACAACTTTTAAACACAAATTTATGTTTAATCTTTTAAATCAACCTTTCCTGAATTTATGAGACTCATATTGCAAAGCTTGAAATTTTTATGTTATTTTTCCAAAATAAAGTCCATATTGATTTCCCTTTTTCTACAACAGATTAAAGTTTGTTGAAATACTTAATTTTGCAACACTTTTGACCCTTTTAAGACAATTAATTATTTTATCTCCTTATGGCATCTGAAAGCAACATTTTCTTTTTTTAAAAAAAATAAAGCATTATAACTCGATTGTTATGGCAATAAAAAAATTTAATTATATTGTTTTTATCCCTTTGATAGTATTTATTTTGAATTCCATTTCATATTCAAAAAATAATTATTCACCAAAAATGATCGATAGTGACAGTAAGGGAATAATGTAATAAGGAGTTTTTAATTAAAATTCTTTCTGGTTTTTAAAAAATATGCATGAAGGATTATCTATTCTGCAATCAAAAGTTTAATGGTTTCTGTATAATAACTTTGCAGCCATTTAGTTTTTGTCAATATATGTGAATTAAAAAGCTCATTAAATATGCAAATAATAAGGAGTCTTTCAAAGAGCAATATTTCTAAAGATTAAGAGAAAAATTTAATATGTAGCTTTATTATTAAAAACAAACTTTTTTCTCTCATTACTTTATTTTGCTAGAAACTGATGCAGGACACAAATTGGTCGTGTATAAACTCATAAATTAAGCTGTCAAACACATCTGTAAAAACAAGCTTTACTAATTAAAAGTTTTCGTAATATATTTAGAAACATCCCCGTCAAAAATTATCCCAAATTACGATACGTCTCAATCCAAGGAGATCACCAAAAGATAGTTCAAAATATCCTTGATGAATCAACATCCTGCGCATAAGTAACCAACAGAATAAAACCGCAAACAATTATACGCTTTACTAATTTTTTAAGCGCGCGCGGAGAAACCCTGCTCCAAATATATACACTAAATGGCCATGCAACAAAAACTCAGAGAAAAGTTAGTTGCACATTTGGCTAAACCTGCGTAAAATTGCGTATAATAGCTTTCCGCTTTTTGTGCAACTCCAACACGATAAGAAAATAAGAAAGGCATAAAATCGGAAATTTAGAATGAACTGGTATAGAAAAAACGTACCTACTTTTAAATAATTTTATTTAACGTAGTTCTTGTATAGGGGTGTAGAATAAAATGAGTAGCTGTTTTTCTAGTCTATCACTATCAATACATTTTTAAATGGAGTCGAAATATGAAGTGGAAATAGAATCAAATTATGCGGATTTTTTATAAGCAAAACAACCACTCCTATATTTCAACTAATCGTGTTAAAAGTGTTTTTCTTTTAATTCTCTTGGTCTTGTTTAGAGAAAAATATGATACATGGAACAGGAATTGGAAAGAATATATATATTTTGATAAGGAAATGTCAAACACACACAATTTCGAAATTATTGAGAATTGGCTTATAGTCGTTTATTTAAACAGTTTTTCTGGTTTAGAGTGCTATTTTGTTTCCCTAATTTATTTATTTATTATTATTATTATTTTGTTCATTTCACATCAAAATCTTTGAATGATTTTACATTTGTCGGAGCTTTAAATATATCAATTGATATTTTCTTTTCGTTTTTTAACCGCCATGTTAGGCTTAAGTGCTGCATATGAAAAACATGCTTAAAAAATCGCCAAACTTGGCGTTGCGAGCACACAGCATCTGAGCCATTTTTGAGGTTAAAGAAATAATCTTTTTTTTTCTTCAATTCTGTTATCCGAACTTTCATCTAACTTTTAATTTTCAGTAATCGCATTCCTTTGCTGGATATACATATCGCTAATTGCGCGAAGACGTTTCCAATTTAGAATATGACGCAAAATTCCCTAGATAATCCGAGCTCAAAACGATAAAATACCAATTTAATGAAGGAAATTCATTAATATATAGAAGGAAGCAGACTACTTCCCCTTTTAAATGCTTTCCTTTTTTTCAGCTCTTTAATTCTTCCGCGGATAATTCTAAAATAGATATTATGAAACAGAATTCGTTCAAAAGCATTCGATACTTCGAATCCTTTTTTCGCGAGATTTGCGGAAAGATTAAGAGGGATAAAAAAATATGAATGAAATGAAGCAAATAAATGTATACAAAGTTATTCCTTGTTCTTAAGATGCTTATTTCATATGCAGGAATTTTTACATAACTTTTGCACTTCCTTTCGAATTTCTATTTCTTTTAGTGATATTGATCAAATGAATAATTCATTTAGTTGTTTTGAAAAAAACTTATTAGTTATTTTTCCTCCTATTTAAATTTTCTTCATATTGGTATTTCGAAAGCTATTGATATTTTCTCTTTAATTCATGCTGATTCTTTTGCATAATTCTGTGACAACTATACATTTTGTATTGAATCCTATTATAGATTTTTTAACAGTTTCAACACTGGTATAAAATAATTAAAGTTCGGATATACTTCTATAAATTATTTTTTTTAAAAGATGGATTAAAAAACGATCTTTTAATTAAAGAATTTTCTTCTAATTCATCTAAAAAATTCTTTTTGCATACATTCTTTTTATAAAAGCCATTTTTCCGCACACAAAATTTACTGATATCAATTGTTTTTAACTACAAAAATCAAAAATAATTTTGAATGCTGTAATATGTTGCTTTCCTATCCCTGTAAAAAAATTCTTTCATTTTTGCAAACGTTTCCTAATTTTTGTTAGTCAGATAGATATTTAGGCCGCGGAAGCCTAGTGATTATAATCACGGACTCGTGGCCGGAGTGTCATGAGTTCAAATCCTGATTCCACTGAAGGCCCAACGTGTAGAGAGGTTAATACATATAAAATATTTCTTTATATTGACTTGATGTAGAATTTTAGAGAGTGGGATGTGCCAGCTCCTGGGTCGTCTTTGTCACTCAGATTTTATACAATTTTACCTCTTAAAGCAGTACTTATCAAACTTTCTATACTTGCGACCTAATTTTCAATCGTAATTTTCATCGCTCTCAATACAATAATAATGTATTGAATTCAATAATGATATACTTTGGTGATAAAGCTACAATACGACTAATTAAAACCGTACAAATTATCAAGATAAATATTTAATTTTGTATATTACTTTATGACATGACTATAGCATCACTGGTAATTATTTAACTTGTTCTTAACATAGTACTGTTAACTTAATTATGAAATACATTGTGCAGTAGATACATTTATAAGTGTATTATATTATTGTAAATGTGGACTTTATCATTTAAGTATGTAATTTGTTTTGCTTCTCTTTAGTAAATTCAATAATTTTTTAAAATAATCTTTTGTTTCCGACTTTTCAATATACTTGCTATATATGGGGCGTACCCCTAAAGGGGCGTGATACCCTTTAGGTTATCACGCCCCTTTAGGGGTACGCCCCATAATTTGAGAGACGCTGATTTAAAGTCTAATTAATCAATATTATTTTTATACTACAGTATATATTACAATCACATTAATATAATTCAACTGACCAATATATTTTATTACACTTTGTTAATTATTAGATCAAATTATAAATTCAAGTACAGAATTTTTATTAATGTTTAATTTTATTAGTAACAAAAACTCCATTAATAAGTAAAATTCAAGCATGCGTGATCAACAATTGTATTAAAGAAACTTAAGATAATTTTCACTTTGTATTTTTCTGTAAAAAAAAACATTAACAAATATTTTACTAAATATTTAATCTATTCTACAATTCAGAGATAATATAATATTGTAGCTTTACAAGATTGCACAGAAAAAAGATACAGAAACATTGTAATATATTCACAATATCTTCATTTCTAATTATTGAAAAATTAAGGAAATGTATTACATTTGTTCAGCAAAAAATGTTTTCTTAAGCAATTGAAAAATATATGAACCAATCATTCAAAGTAAATCGAAATTTATCGAAATTTTATCGTATAAATCAAACATTTTATTTTCGAGTTAAGTCAAATTTTTAAAAAAAGGAAAAATTTAAAAAATTTTAATTTAAATCCTAATTTTACATAGTGATTAAAACCCTTAAAACAGAGTAATAATTTGCTTTGGAAAATAAACCTTGTAATAACCTGAATACTAAAAGTTTTTTTTTCTTACTTAATGTATGTGTGTGTGCACCCAAATAATTTTTTATTAAAAAATTAAATTTTCAATGCTATACATTTATTATTTTTATGAATTAACACTTTAAAACAATATTTATTGATCTCTTGCTATAAACTGTTAATACTTGAGATTCATTTTAAAAACAAACTGTAAACAACTTAAAAGTTCACAAATTAATTATTTATCATTGAATAAAATAACGAAACTCAAATGCCCTTATTTTCGTGAAGATAAAATCTCTTAACGCTTCTTAATTTGAAAGGAATCACTTATTTCCCAATGGTTAATTTAAACGATTAAATTTTGTTTCTTAAGATTTGAATTTTCTTCAACGTGGCGTTTGATTTTCTGATGATTATTTAACGTGTCGTGACCGAAATGACTTAAGAACTAGACACAAAAAATGTCCGTGACACATAAAAAATGAAAAATAAACGTGATCTTATTAGACTCAACGAACTCAAGGATGACGTGGATTCTTAATTTAATAAATAAGTTACTTAGCAAGAAAGGAATAAGTTTTAACCAACTGTTATCCTAGTTGAAACGATAAAAATAGTGAAAATAAATCAGCCCAAGAAATGTTTTTCCTTTAAATAAACGTTTTATCAATAATTCTGGATGGCAAGATTTGAATGCAGCATTCTGTCATTTTTTCTTTAAAAATATTTTATGAAATAATAAAATAATATAATTTTGAGATGTTTAGAATGAAATATTTAAGAATATCAAGAAATTTTGTTAGTTTATTTGGTTAGAATTTTAAAAAAAAATTTAGCGGGAAAATTATTTTGTACAGTTTTAAGCCACACACTAATAAACAAATTCCGCGCAAATAAATTTTTTTTAGAAAAGTATTGTAAATTATATGATTTACTAAAATTTTTGAAGTTTTTTAAGTATTTTAAGTTTCTTCGTAGTAACCTAGATCATTTTCCTTTATACCTAATCTTATTTTTAGTTTCTTAGGTTTATAAAATGCCACAATAATAATTAACAAAATTATTTTGAATCTTAAATGCTGAATAATAACGTTCGATCAACTTAAGATTGTTTAAACACAAGCAAACTAATTTTTGAAAATATTAAAACATTCTATTTTTATAGGGAAATGTAAAGGGCAGCAGAAAAAAATTAACTCTAAAAGCTGAGCTAAAGTAGCTAAAAAAGTCTTGTTCAAAAATATTATTTGAATATTTTATTCAAACATTGTAAGCTACACGTGTTTTACTTCCTCAAATAACTAGATCCGTTTGTCAGAAATTGATTAGTCTGTTAAATATCATAAAAGCCACTACAAAAGAATACATATCTGATAAATAAAGTGTTGTGTGTATTTAAAAAAATATTTTCATTTAACAGTTACAAACTAAAAATACGAGTAATTTAGTAAAGTAATTATTTTCTTATAATGCATAAGAGTTCTATTTCATAATACCACCTGTGCTTTGATATAAATTAAAAGTGAAAATAATTTAAATTATTGTATATTTTACAAATATTATTTTAAAATTAAGATGCTAAAATATTAATTGTAAGGAATTCTAGTCAATTTTCTTATTTCTGATTTCAATATTTGTAGTCAACTAATTGCTGAACATCAGACTAGAAATATTTCATTTTCCGTAAGGACTACTGGATCAAAACCTAAGATTCCAATTTTTTAAAAATTATTCCAAACAAGTTTAATATAAAATTTTGCAAAGGGCCTGTAAAATATTTAAAAATCTTCAATTTTTACAAAAAAAAAGACATTTTTGCCTTGAAGTAATTTTAAATAAAAGTCAATTTCTTCATTTATATTAGGGCCTATGTATGCCTTTAATGGAATCAAATTCCACTACTGACACATTATGTGGAAAAATCGGTATTACTGCTCATTACAGAGTTGGATTTCAAATGAATTAGAGTGAGAAACACAGTAGGAGTAGGTACGAGTTTGGGTGTCATCTCATCGTGTGTGTTTTAATTACAAAGTACTTACTTCTTGCTTTAGTAGATGTTTAATTTATCCAAGCCAAGTGTCGCCTCTCCAATATAGGTGAAATTACTACACTTGTAGTTGTTGAAAACAATATGCCCCGATGCTAATGTTTTCACCTTATTATGATAATTTTTAAGAATTACTATGGCTAATAGATGTCTTAATGGAATACGAAAATATATTAGATCGATTTTAATCAAACGAAAAACAAAGTTTATATTGTATAAAAGTCTTTATTAACTTATGCATGTGAAACTTATCCCATGTCTAGAGCAGATGAGAACATGATACGTATCTACGAAAGAAAGATTTTAAGATTTATTTTTGGAGGAATTCAGGAAAATGGAAAGAGGCGAAGAAGATCAAATTTCGAGCTCTATCAAACATATGAAGAATCTGACCTCGTTAACTTCATCAAAATACAACGAATTAAATGGCCAGGCCACGTTGTCAGAATGGACGAAGACCGCACCACTAAAAAAAGTCTTCCTAACCAATTGGCACATGAAAAAAGAGCAGGCCAGATCTTTGATGGATGGATGGCCTGGAAAAAGATCTCCTAGTTTTGAAAACTAAGAATTAGAGAACACTAGTAGGACGAGGGTTAGCCTGGAAAAGGCTTCTTGAGAAGGCCAATGCCCACCCTTTGCTGTCGAGCCACTGAGGAAGGGAAGGATGATAGTTTTTGAACAGTTCTTTCCAGATTAATTCTATATTAATCTCAAGTTGATTCCAGCGGAGTCAGTTAAAACGAATCAAACAAAGAAGACCTACAAGTTTTATACCGACAGTATATTTTTCTTGTACCTCTTCACGCATTTCAATGCGTTTCCTGCTCTTAAAAATGAAAAATCTTTTCAATTGTTCTTAACTTCAAATTTTTTATCTTCACATTCAAATTGTTCAAGACGTGAAAAGGACATCAAATGAAAACAAGTTCTTTTTTTTAAACTTTCAGTTTCATATCTTTTTGAGTTTTATGCAGAAACAGGAACAATTGTCATTTATGCACATAAACAAACGAAGAGTGCTTTTTGAAAATACGTATGTAAACTTTTCTCATCTAAAAGAACATCGTCCAAGTTCAGTGAAAGCTGGTCACGGTCTACTTGAAACAATCAGACTTGATGCTTCAACCATTGTTCCAGCGAAGTCTTGTCGATCACAGCAGGAATAACTCTTTTTTTTCTTCACTTTTAAAGCTTCAAGTTTTATTTTTAAACACGCTTCAAACGATCTTTCATTGAGGAATTTTCGACAATCGAAAAATCGAAAGGGTTATCGAGTGCAAAGACCTGAGAGAAAATACGTTTTCACACGTTTGGGGAAGACATTTCGAATCTTCAAACGTTTTTAGGCTTAGCTTTCATGTAATTGATTATCCTCACGTCATGCCTGAACGTTTCTTCTTGCCTGCGCGTGATTGTTTCTTATACAGATTCTTCTGGAATTTAAGTTATTCTTTAAACTTTACAAAAGTTTGTTTTTAAACATGTCATAATCAGTTTCGAATACAAAAGTTACTTCTCACAATTAATCAATTTTCGAAATGTTTTAGATATTTTCTATGAATTCTATGGGCTTATATGAATTTTTTAAAAGTAAAACAAACAATTCTCGCGATCAAAAAGTGCAATATTTTCTTATTATTCTATTCTATTCAGTTAATTTAACCATACTGTGCCATTTTATAACTGATAGGTGTTCTCAATCTTGTCTGAAAAAACAATTTATTTTAAAAAATTCTTTGGTTTCGTAAAAAAAGCTAATTTTTAGCAATATTTCACATACCTGTAATCAAATAATTTGATATCAATTATTAGTTTTTCTAATATTTTTAATATTTAATATTTCCAAATAATTTCGTATAATGAATGAATTTTTTGTTATTTATGCATTACAATCAGTGCAAGAAGCAAAGAAAAATATATTAACTGGTCTATTTTAACAACCTAATATATTTTATTTTCTTTGGTGAAAGTAAATTCTTTAAATGCGAAAACATTTTGCAATTCAATTTATTCTAAACTATTACCTTTATGAAACTTTTTTTTATTCGCACATTGCTTGCAGAAAACGTACTTTTACATTTTTTTCTTACAGTCGGTCCTCAGAGTGAAGGTCACGTAAAAATTCGTATTTAATAGATTTGCGCCGAAGAGTGAATATTGTAAAAATGAAAACGAGAGATTTCGGTTAGAATAATAGAGTTGTTATCGAATCATTGACCATTACAGAATGACCAAACTCCCTCGAAATTTTCTACTTGCATGAATATGTTAAGGAAACAGTATTTTCAGTATCTCAAGAAAAATCAACATATGGTGCATTAATTTGTTTTTAAAAATTATCCGTAATACAATTAGTTAATATTGCTTACAAAACACTTTAAAGTCAATCGCATACTGTAAGTTTTATCGCAACAAATAGTCCAAAAAATGCTGGATTAATATATTTTCCTAGCTTCTCAGTAGGGCTTTCTTTAATGACTCATTATTATATATTTTTAAAGCTACATACATCTTTTTGTTTTCTTAACATAATTTTTTAAGAAAAGTATAATTTTTTTTCTTATAAAACTAAAAATAGTGAATTACTAATAAAGGAAATATTAGTGTTGGAGCGAGTAAGAGAGAGAGAGAGAGCGAGTAAGAGAAAGAGAATGAGAAAGAGAGTAAAAGAGAGTAAGAGTGAGAAAGAGTAACAGAGGGAGAAAGAGAGTAAGAGATTGAGTGAGTGAGAAAGAGAGTAACAGAGAGAGTAAAATTAAGTGAGAAAGAGTAACAGAGTGAGAGAGTAAGGTTGAGTGAGAAAGAGAATAACAGAGTGAGTGCGAGAGTAACCGAGTAAGAGTGTAAGAGACAGGGAGAGTAACAGAGTAAGAGTGAGAGAGTAAGATTGAGTAAGAAAGAAAGTAACAGAGTGAGTGAGAGAGTAACGAAGTAAGAGTGAATGAGAGACAGAGTAAGAGAGAAAGAGAGTATAAGAGTAAGTGAGAGAGTATAAGAGAGAATGAGAGTGATAGAGTATAAGAGTGAGTGAGAGTGATAGAGTATAAGAGTGAGTGAGAGTGATAGAGTATAAGAGTGAGTGAGAGTGATAGAGTATAAGAGTGAGTGAGAGTGATAGAGTATAAGAGTGAGTGAGAGTGATAGAGTATAAGAGTGAATGAGAGTGATAGAGTATAAGAGTGAGTGAGAGTGATAGAGTATAAGAGTGAGTGAGAGTGATAGAGTATAAGAGTGAGTGAGAGTGATAGAGTATAAGAGTGAGAGGGAGAGAGTGATAAAGTATAAGAGTGAGAGATAGAGTAACAGAGATTAAAAGAGCGAGTGAGACTGATAGAGTATGAGTGATAGTGATAGAGTACAAGAGAGAGTGAGCGTGATAGAGTATAAGAGTGGATGAGAGAGAGAGAGAAACACAGAGTAAATGAGAGATTTTGTTGTTCATTAGTATCATTAAACTATTAAATGTGTAATAAATTCTTTTCCATTGCTTTTTATGTTTCAAGACTGTATTATATAGCACCATTTAAAAATAAATTAGAAACATCCAATTATAGAAAGGAGCATTAGTGTTATAGTACCATATTTTAAGTTATGTTAACTTTAATGATGTAAAAATATTTCGCTAACCACACTTTGAATTAACTTTCTATACCTTTCCTATTTTGCCCGTTAAATTCGCAACGTTATTTAAATGTGCTTTTTCTCAATTTTTAAAAAATTTAAAAAAACAGCGAGTTTAAAAAACAACTTAATACAAAAATAAACTATTCTGCAGCAACATTTTTTAATATTTAAATAGCAATTCATCATTACACATACGAATCTTGATGATTACCATGGCATACAATCGCATGAGTAGCTTCATTAATGCCTCAAAGGAAATAAATTAATTGTGTGAAGGTAACGGACACCGTTACTTTATAACCCAACAAAAAAACCTTACTTCTAGTCAATCATAAATAATTTCCACAGTTGATACTACGATTATTTTTTTCCTCCATTGCCTTACAACGAAAAAAAATAAGAATAAAAACATTACTTAATTTCCGGTTAAGAGATTTGAAGGACAGATAGCTAATTTGACATAGGTGTCCATTAAATGGACTTTCAAGTGGTGAGAATTGCAATATCATCTACAAGAGACAGGTAATAGTTTCACGGAAAAGGATGCCGTTTCCCGTCTTGTTATCTCTTTGGAATTGGCCAGGAGGGAAGTTTGACTTATGACAGCAATACTTGGTGGTCACCTGTGAAATCTTAGAGGTAGACGGGTGTAAGTCAATTTCTCAAGCACTTTTAAGGTCAGAAGAAAAAATGATATATGGAATCGTAATATTTTTTTTTGCTTTCTCATGATTACTTTTAAAAGCAGTTGAACTTTTACAATCTTTTTCTGTTTTTGTTTTTTGACAGTTTTTTCTTTAATAGAATGATTCTGCAATTTTTTTTTATCAAAGTTGTGACACATTAAAAAGTATTATGAAGTGTTAAAGGTGGCAATTTGCTGTGAATGTTTTCTGCGTGAGTTAACTGTGTGGAATAGAATATTTTTTTTTACAAAAAAATGAGATTTTATATTTAGACATTCTTTCTATGAGTTTAAAAAATATATCTGATTTTTTTCTGTGTAAAAGATTATAAACATAGTGATGCTGTATCAAGTTTTTTGAAAAATTGTAACAGTTGTTGTGTAATGTATGGTATAATTTATAAAAAAAATGGTAGTATTTATGTTCTTAAAAATTCTGTGAAGTTATTCTTAGGTTTCAAAAAGGAA
The DNA here is from genome assembly GCA_019973975.1 of Trichonephila clavata. Lineage (NCBI taxonomy): Eukaryota > Metazoa > Arthropoda > Arachnida > Araneae > Nephilidae > Trichonephila > Trichonephila clavata. Next base: position 64,212 of record BMAO01004707.1, read on the forward strand.
AAGAATGTACAACAATTTGTTTCCGCAACAAAAGTTTTTAAAATAGGTAAAGCTGTATTTTTTTAAACTGCTTCACATATCAAAATATTTTTAAGAACTTTGAGATATTAATAATAATAGAGATAATTTTTGGAACAATACTCTTTTTTTTTTTTTTTTTTTTTTGAGTTAGGAAGAGCGCTAAAAAATTTTTTTTTTTTTTTTTGAAGTTTGAATGTTTGAGCAAAAATTTTTGAAACAAGCCGCAAGAATATTTTTCTATAAGAAAACCGATAAATTTTTGAAAATTCATGTCCAGTGATTTTTAAGTCCAATCACAAGCTCAAATCTTAAGAGAAAAAGTCGAAATGAAATAATTCATGTGATTAACAAGAATATTTTTAATAAAACAGGTAATTTAAAAGGCTATATAGTCTTCAAGGGTCTCAAAATTTATATTGGGATAAAATTAATCTATGAAAATCTTAATCTATAATAAATCTACGAATTTTAAAAAATCGGACAAATTCGAAAGAACGATCATTTTTTTGCTAGAAATATTTTCAGTACCAAAATAATGAATAATATTTCTGCACCAAAGTTCTTCGGATTTACAAAAAAAATATTCTCTCATTTTAAATAAATCTTTCAATTCAAAAGCATAAAGAAACTCTTGGTCATTAATTTAATACATAAAATGAAAATAGAATAAAGCAAAAATGTGAGGCAATAAAAAAAGCAATCGGATAAAAATTATTAAGTAAACGTGATGTTTTTATGTAAAATGCAGCAATAAAATTATGACCTCATAATGCGGAATAAAAATAAACTGCTTGGAAACAATTGAATAAAGTGGATATAAAAAGATTAAAAAATAATGTCAAGAGATGAAAGGAATTTAAAAATAAAACTTTCATTCAAAAAAATGTTTTGTTCTATTATTCTTTTTTAATTGTTCCATAATCTCATACAGATGTAAAACCGTGTCTGATTCATAAAAAGAACTTTTAGAAAGATGGAGGATTTTTTTCCCCTGGGATATACATTCAGATATATGTAATAAACATTTCACATACACCCATAAACTTTCTTCAACAAATATCTTCACAAAATATTGAACTATTAAATTTTTAGGC